>JAMKCH010071941.1:0-127285 GCA_023653785.1 Ophioderma brevispina
TAATCACTCAAATCTTTTGTAATCGAGATGTGTTACAAATGTCTGCAAGCTCCAGGGCTATACGGGCCTTACCATATCTTGGATATCTAAGGATCATTTCTTAACCGAGGGTCGCCTGGCGAAATCAACGAAAAAGTGCATTTCCGCATGCGGTATAATGGGCTTGGGCGGTACATTTAAGCGTCCGCCAGTGAACTCGTTGAATCTACAGGGCGGTGCGATCTCTAGCCTTTTATTAATCTATCTCTATGATTCTTTCATAAACCGCCTTTCCCGATTTCTTCAGCTTTACAGCGGTCGCTTTGAAAGCAACATTTTTGCGTGAACTCGGTATCTTTGATAATGTCAAATCCCAATCATTCTTCAAAATCACGTTAAATTCCTCGTCGCTGAGACTTTCTAATCTCGCGATTCCTTGATATGATAATTGATGGCTAAAAATTCCCTGGATGCGATACGATATTTAAAAAACATCTAAGCGTCCACCAGTGAGCTGGCTGATTCAAGATGGGCGTCCGACCTCTAGTATTTTATTACTATATCTCTATGCTGATACCAAACTTCAAATAAATTGGGCAACTCTGAACAAGGTATTTTAAAAATATTTTCTCTTCCTGTGATATGTTTTATATCCCGATTGTACTCGTGAGGAGTTTGAATTAGTCATGATAGACGTGAAAAATATAAACATAAAAATATAGTATTTTGTTATTGGTTCCAGATTACGGCCAAATATTTTTTCTATTAAAAGTATACCGCATTTTTTAATTGTGATTTGGCTGGTGCACATACCTGTAGAGCTCTTGTCAAAATATTTTGTTTTGTTATATATTTCCTTACTGAAAAACTATTTTGATGTGTTACCTTGCCTATTTCTAGCTCTGTTTTATGAGCTTGTGTTCTGTTTTGTATGCTTAGATCATCCTACTGGCTTAACACTTCGCATAGATGATACAGTCTTGACTAGTGGACAGCAATATTGGTTGAAAAACGCAAAAACAATCAACATCATATGTGAGACAATATCTAGGCCTGCCGCAGATGTTAGCTTGAGGACTCCACCAGGGGGAAGTTGTAGAAATCTCGGCCTAGAATCAAACGAGCCTACCTCAAATCAACCTAATGGATATGATAACTACTCTGACTTACGAATATACAATTACGGACTGTAAAACCTGGCTACGGTTTACGTGTACTGCGCACATTGTTAACTGGTCGGATGATGCAGTTAGTGATCTCATTTATGTTCAAAACGCAGGTAGGAAAATGTATAGGTTTGTGTTTGTTTGTTTTTGATTTAATTGGTTGACCTAAGAGGATAAAAATGAGTTCCTTGCCCAATTCCATTTTTGATCCTTTTACAAACCAAATTCAATTTTTTTTTCACTATTTTTGCCGTGTTTACTCTGTATACTGTAGATAAAGACCCAAAAAAAGTAACGCAGCATGTTTAAATACCCGGTACCCCATAAGTTACAAACCATCGGTCTATGCACGAAAACATAAAATGATATCAATAGTCTTGGGTTTTTTTTCTGCAAATTTTGACACCTTTCTTGCTCCATTGTGATCAATATCGCCAACACAATGTCCATTTTACGAAAATGTGTCACATTTTCAAAGTTGCACCTGAAGACATTATTACAAGGTTACAATACACAACCATGCATTAAGTGACCCACACTAAGCGGGAAGAATGCGGTATTTTACTGAATGACAATCAATATGGCTATACCTTTATTACAACTTTTAAAAAGGAGAGATTTTTCTTACTAATGGGTATTGTGTTGGCAAATTGATCGCAATGGGGCACGAAATGGGTATCAAAATTTACGGAAGAAAAACGAAAACTATTAATTTAATTTTATGTTTTTGGCAAAGACCAATGGTTTTTACCGACTGGGTGTATTTAGACATGCTGGTTACAATTTTGGGGGTCTTTAGTAAAAACTATTACTTTTTTCAAACCTATGATCCGACGAACCAATATATGGTGGCTTTAACATGATGGGATCATTTCAATTTGTGACCCGAGTGTAGTCCTGATTATGCCAGTGCTTAGGTCTGTTCCATTCCAGAAATGCTAGCATGAATTCCCTGTGTAGATAATAGCTATGTTACACCATTTCAGGTCATGCAATTAGGTCAAAATTTCTCGAAGGATCTTATGCTTTGTGGATTATATTCTGATTCTGGTGAATTTCTGTTTGTCCCAAAAGAGCATACCATTGGGGCTCGCCATCTTTGTGTAATGCTACCGTCCACTTAGGGAGGCGGTTCGGAGGGCGTCTTGCGCGTAGAAGATTGGCGCAAGTCTGTGTAAAATTGTTGTGCAAAAAATTCCTTGGGAAAGTGGTTTCGCCATCGGGAGTAGGAAGACTTTGTCCACTTAAAGTGTTAATACAAATTGCCTGATTTACACACAACTAAATTATTTTAGGCTTATGTCATTTAGGTAGAAGACGGGTGCAGTGCATTTTTTAACATAAGCGCCACAAGGTTTTTTAAACGTCATTTGGTAGTATTTGACATTCGCTAATAACATACTAAAAAATTCCCAGACAATAACCAACCGAAAAGCAGTGTGGAATAGCAGGGGCGTCCTTAGACCTTTA
Organism: Ophioderma brevispina; assembly: GCA_023653785.1. NCBI lineage: Eukaryota > Metazoa > Echinodermata > Ophiuroidea > Amphilepidida > Ophiodermatidae > Ophioderma > Ophioderma brevispina. The sequence goes on from JAMKCH010071941.1 coordinate 2,616, forward strand.
ATTGGGGGTGAGTGGTCTCTGTTGCCGGACGACAAAACTGTCCATGTGACGAACACAATTCCAAGGAATTTCCCGCTCGTACGCTCGACCATAAAATTTAATCGGCCCGAGAAGCGAAGCGAGCGGGAGGTTGTTTTAAATTGGTTGTCGGCAAATGAAACAGTTTGCCGGCGATTTCGATATTGATATTATTTGGATTGATTGAAGTAGGGATACAAGAATTTATCTGTCAAGCTATGTTTTTTGAAAATATTGTGCGACCAGTCGCGAAGCGATGAGCGCAATATTTTCAAAACTCAGAGCTGGGAGACCGATAAATTCTTGTATCCTGCGATAAAATCATCCATATTATCGTATTATGTTTTCAGAATCTGACCTGAAACTGGCTTCAAGTTTAGAATAACTAGATCCTATATAACATAGTGAAAAGTATGATAAACACAACATGGTAACTATCAATATTTTTAAAAGTGAACACAGGAAGGAATAGTACCAAAACAAATATAAATGAACCAGTTGGGACAATTAGGAAAACCAAAGAAATGAAGCCAGTAGACAACCAGGAACCACCAAAGAAAAATGGAAAATTTCTTTATTTTCACTCTTCCCCCACCCACAAAAAAAGACAGCAAAAACCCAAAATTAATGAACCACCCCCAAAGAAATGGAACATCCCTAGACTACTTCCAGCCAATCAGAAGCTCCCAGAAAAACTCATGTCCTGGCTTTTAAAACTCATGTCATGGTCTCAAAAAACTCATGTCACTGTCTTCAGGACAGGTTTTATTGGTACATTAGCTGTGTACAAAGGTATAGGATGGAAGACTCTGAAAACCATGTTTTACTGTCAGTTCAAAAACCTGAGAAGCGGGGGGGGGGGGGCTGGGAGGCCAATATTATTACAAAATTCTTTGTTATATACTGAATGCCATATTAGCAATGGGAAGTAGATAATTATGAGTACAAAATATTTATCATCACCCTAATCTCGTTTAACATTAATACCGATTCTCGCCGACAAGTCAACATTTTACCGACAGACATTCTGGAAATAGGGGGATGATTCACCCCTTACACACCACACACACTCTCTAGCGCGGCCTTCCTGGCAATAGGAGCATGGTTTACAAAGGGGTCAAAATATGAAAAGAACAGACGTTTTGTAGTCTACAAATATTTCTAATGATCATGAGGATCTTGTGGAATCTATTGGCCCCCGGGGTGAACTGGGGGGCGTGGGGTACTATTTCCCGAGACCTAAGGTCGAGGGAAAATAGTTACCCCACGCCCTCCAGTCACGAGGGGACCAATAGATTCCCACAAGATCCCGAATAAGATCATTAAAATAGTTGTTTTCTATTGCCTTCATGAATTATTTTTTGTTCATATGGTTTAAAATGAAACTGAGCCTGAGGCCTACTTAACAAAAAATAGGCTTGGCCTGTCTGTACTCTGTAGCTAGGCTAGCCTAGGGGCTTGGCTAGGGTAGGAAAGAGCTGAGGCATTGGGATGCTTTTTGGCAGAGGGAGGAAAGTCCGCCCCCCAATTACGATATCAACCTTTTTCGGTAAATAATGACGTCTGTACCGAATTTACTCCTGGGAATTTACTTGCATATAGAATGTATAGTTCACCTTTCTGTTTCCGTGCACAGTCAATCATGCAGTGATGCAGCGTTAAGATCATATCAGCGTGGTCATTCCACTGCATTAAAATAAAAATCACGCGGAATCACCGGTGTTATTTAACACATCCTTCGAACATACGGAATTATTTTTGGGGTATTATCAATATCCGTTGCAGAAAGGTTTCGAACCGGTGTTATTGCAACTGGGCGCAGCCATGTTGTCGACGACATAGCCCAACAAGCCGTCAAAAGTTCCTTTTAGAGCAATAACAATACAACGCATACACATACGTTGAGAAATATAAGTAAGAGTCTGTGCACTCTCATGCATAACGTCAACATTCGTAGCTAGTCGTATTGCCACAGCGACAAGAACCGATAAAGGAATTGATACCACGGGTATCGAGGCTAGAGGGAAATAGGCGCCTATTTCCTAGGGAAAATAGGCGTCTATTTTCCTGTGATCTCTCTTTCGCTATCTTTCTCACAAAAGTTAAACTATTTGTGGTCATGTGGCACGCACTTTTAAACCAATCAAGACATGAATCTATTCTGAGGGAGTATAATTTGCCATATCTGCGGGTTTGTATAGTTCAATAGTTAAGGCAAATATCTTCAAATCCATTGTTTAAAATGGATGTCAAACCGTTCGTCAGTTGTAAATAGTAAACATAAACATTAGATACATTGTCTGACATTTGTTATTTAACTAGAAAGCCAACTATGGCCAGGAAGTTTTGGGCCTATGGGTATTGGGTTATAAGCCAAAGATCTGAAAGTCTCATTTTAACCTTTCCACACAAATTAAGTAGACATTTTCTTATTGATTCGCGATTTTGCTCTGAAACAATTTTGAACCAGTTTTAAAAAATAGTTTTGCAAATTTTATCCCCACGACGACCTTGAACTGTTTGCATCCTATTGTACCAAAACTTTAAGTCACAGGAGAGGGAACTATATCTTTTTAAAGCTTAGCTGAATAAAAATTGTATAGCATTTTAACCACAAGTTTACCCCTGTATAAACTTTTAACCCATTATTTCTCATTTTCCATTGTAGAGTTGTTTTACTATACGTTATTCCTGATATCAATACTACCAAAAGCAATTATAAAACCTTTTGGTTTTGGTGGAATTAGGTTTTGGGATAAAAAAATCTCCTGTCCCTTTCCCTTTAACCGGATCAGCTCTAGTTGACGATCAACTCTTCTTTCTAACCTTTCCGTGACTTTTCATTTACATTTTGACTCTACTGATCAAACCTCACTCAAAGTAATGACTAGCAACAATTGTATGATGTGCGGTTGTTTTTTTTATTGGAGTCAAGTTCATGTAATTGTCCCAAAGCTCAACAACATAAACTTGTAAACTGAAGACAGTGTCAAGTGGTAAATCTGGATGTTCATGTGGAGATCCATAATGAAAGATATCCGACAACTAGTTCATATTGTCAAGGGTCAAAAAGCGTTGAAACCTTTACAAATGGAAGGCAATATTCATGAAACGATGAATAAAAGTTGAACATGAAACCTGGTTTAGGGATCACAAGGCAATATTTCACCCCAATATTTAAAATACTCTTTTGCTACAAATAGCTTTCAATAATCAGCAGCTATATAAGGATAGCTATATTCTTCTTATTCCTTGCAAATGCACTTCTGGTTAGCTTCGCGGAAAGACACGATGGCCAAACGCTTGTGCTTTTTTCAGCAACATTTGTCAAAGAAAGCCACTGACGCACACTTTACTGGATAGTGTTGTTCACAGTTTGGGGTCAAAGTTCACGTAGGTCAGCAAGGTCATATGTCCAACTATAGCCTTTTCCTCCTTCAAAAAGTCGCCCATTCGTCACCCTAAAAGCTTGCCCTTGTTATGTTGCAAATAGTTGAATTGAAATAGCAAAGATAGAGCAGGTGTTTGTTATTTATTTGGACCGAGGACTTCATCGTTCGACGCATGTGAGTTAAGGCTGGCTACGTAGTTTTTAAAGCAAAATGCGAATCGGTTCTTCCCGTTTTGTTCGGACACAGTAAGCATTCACAAAAAAAACAAAGTTAAAAATGTAACCTATATTTAATAATTGAAAACAGAGGAAGGAAATGATTATGACATCAGAACAGAATCTATTTTAATTTCACAAGGTTTTTCCAATGCCCAGCTTCACTGCGGGCACTATTTAATATTAAACTCATTTGTAAAGTCATAGTGATTTTTTGTGTATTCACTCATGTGTCTCATTTATTTTCCTGTAGTACTGCAGGAAGTCTCCATGAAATTTAATGATGAAGTTAAGTACGAAGACTGTTACACAATCAAATCGCTTCGCTGTGTTGGACGGAAACAGAGTCTACCCTAACAGTAAGCTGTGGGATGGAAATCCCAATCCTCCAAGACTTACGTGGTATTTGGATGATGTTATACAACATTCGGATGGACGCCTGAAGAGTGAGTTAACCACGTACAAGGTCAGCGTCGGACAACGAATCCCACATTGAGTGCACTGTAACTAACCCGACCGGCTGCTAATGATGGGGTGGAAGTTCTAGAGCCAGTTTCAGCATGTCTGTTTTTTTGATCTGTTCAGGTAACTAAAACAAATACTTATAGTGCAAAACGCAATCAAGAGTCAGACAAAATTAAGTTGCGGTGGTATGGATAACCACGTTATTAATTGAAAGTTTTTTGAATGATTTTAAATTAAAATAGATTGCTTGATTTGTGTGATTGTTCGCATTCTCCTTTTCTCTCACACCTTTCACAGCTGTTTGGACCCAGGCAAATGGTCTGTCTCTTATTTTTAGAGCATTTAAGGTAGCAACGACACCATTTTGAACCCAAAAAAAAAAAACTGCATATAAGTAGGGACATTTACAAGAGCTATTACCCCTGTCAAAATCAGAAAAATCCTTTGAGGAAATCTTGCTATATTCCTAATCTCCCTAGAGGAAAATTTCACGATCACCGCAAAAAAGTGAGCGTTATTTTTCTTGTTAGATGCAGAAACAATTTCGCCCTAAGCCATGTTATTGCGCCCTCTATATGCCCATTCTTCGTAGATATTTGTGTAAAACTAGATTTTTAAGAAAATCAATATATGCCCGCAATTAAATTTACATAAGATGTATGATGAATAATACAAATCTGTTGTAAAAACTTTGTCGCATTTGATATGTTTTTTTTTCTTTTATTCTGGTTTGGTCATAATAATAGGCAGTTCAGTTATTACGTAATAGGTGAACGATCTACAGCGTTTAATTCCAAATAATGCTAATCCCAATGTCATTCCCGCTTGAATATGTTGTTGCAGCATATCTTTCGTCTTACATTCTAAAACGGCATCGAAAAATACGTTGATAGCTATCGAGTGAGATACCTCGGTACCATCTCACAAAAAGAGCAATATTTCGATCACCTTTCTACGCCCCATTGGAAACGCATGATAAAAATAGCTCCCGCCGTTGGACAACTTTTGATGAGCTTCGCATTTAAAGGGGGATGACCCGATTTAAATCTATATTTTTTCATCTTGATAGAATGACCTTCACCCCAAAACCCCATCTGTAAAGTTTCGCGCAGATATTTCAACCCGTTTTTAAGCGAGAGGTGAAAATGTGATTTTGTAATCCCCATAGAGTACTCTGTAAAATTAATATTGGTCGACCAAAATGGGGCATATTTTCGCTCATAACATCCAAACCAAACATCCCTTAGCCCTAAGATTTTACAGGTAAATGAGAAAAATAGTAGCTTTATTCTGATACAAAAAATTAGACCACTTCCGGCAAAATCTGGGGTCTCTGGGGACGAGGCTATTAACGATCGGACCATGGACCTTTAAAGTCTGACTCAGAGATTTCGAAATATTATTTTTTGTGTAATAGTGAAAAATAGTCAACTAGAACTAAAGATAGTAACCTAAAATGCACAATTCCGAAATTTGAGATGAATGGGATTTTTCGTTTTGATGCAGTAAACATTTATGTGTAGTTTTACGTCCCATAGGATACTGTGTATAACAAAAATTCGGAGCCGGAAGTTTATAACAAAAGTTGTGATTTTCTATATGAAGGATTTCGATTTAAGCTAGCAATTTCACACGTGATTAGTATATGACAAGCATATGTACATGAAAAAAAAACACGCATATATTTTGGAATTTGAGGCCGCCCTCCTCAGGAAAATCTCTGAGTCGGCCTTTAAGTTGACTGACGGTGACTGACGGAATGTGTTAATTGGAGGGTTGCGACCTTGACTTTGCACATGGATAGCGGGTCCGAGTCGCCGATTGAAACAACAGGAAGTTGCTTTGCCCTTCTCCACATGTGGCGGCGGGAAATAATGCAACACCCGCTGGGCGTCCATATTCCACACAGATGTCCTATTGGTAGATACGTTTTTTTATTACCATTAGCTTTTATATAATTAGCCCTCACATGACTACAATGAAATTTAAGACCAAATCATTACCCTTATGGGGAAACAGAAACGATTTTGATAATTAATATCGCAGCGAACATTTATTCAGCAGACGACGGAATGCGGTTTAACACACGAAAACACGCCGGAGGCCTTGATTACCCAGTAAACATGAACTATGTTTGACCGGTCTGCGGATTTTGTGGTTTTAATTCAATGAGTTACGAGTCTATGACTATTCATGTAATAGACATTTTGTTGAATTAAAAGTGGCGTAAAGTTAAGTTGGCCTACAAATTTTAGTTCTATTAATGTCCCTATATGTTGCAGTATCGGGTGAAAAGGGGCCTTAGATTTCTACCAACCAGGGGCCGAAATAATAACATTGCAATCATAGCTGAAATTGATCATTGGGTGTGTAGTTCCATAAAAGTACGTGATGACAAATACGAAAGTGATGGCAAGTTGCTATAAACCAAACAGTTCCAAAATGACGCAATTTTAAAGAACTAGCACTCTATAGTGACTGGTGTCAAAATGTGTGTTGAATGGGTCAAGAATTTTCACATCTACAATTGGCCAGAATTTTCCGAGACTGGAAATCTCTATATACGTTGTTTCAAGATGACGACATTCATTTAAGAAAACCGTATTATTTCTTATTATATAAACTAAGGAAGATGATTTTGGGGTCAAAATGAGGGTTTATGGGTCAAGGAGATCAGTAAAACTATTCTCAAAATTGGAAGATGAATATAAAAGTAATGTTATTGCATTGTTACTTTTTTCCAAGATAGCCCACTATTTTAAATACAAGTACCCAAGAGTGTTAGAATTACTGCAATGTCAGGGCATCCAACACTGTGGCAAAGTGGTAAAATAATATTAATACGCGATGATTGATAATTAAAAAAAACAAATCCTCAGAACTCTCCTTAAACTTCTAACTGAGCTTATGGTTCCCTATGAAACGCAAAATCCCAAAATATTGAATACCATTACAGGTGTCCACGTGACCTGACCTTTAAGTGTTCGAATTCGCCGCATTAACTCTTGACATATCTGAAACAAACAAATAATAGTTTCTAGTACACACTTAAGTCACCAGGTGTTTTTACTACCAGGTGGTGCCCCAAGGGGGACCACTTCCGAGTTTCCCGAGGGAGTTTTGCAATGAAATTTACTAGCCCCATGTGAAAGGATCATAAGAAACACCCTAAAATCAGCAATAAAAATGAGATTGTTATTTTGGGTCCAAATTAGGGGCAAAAACATTGTTTTAAAAAACACGCGAAAATTGGGGCAAAAAAGACGGAAAATTCAAATGAGCCTTGCGCTACATCAAAAATTGAAACTTATTTATGTGATATCTATTCTGAAGACCCAAATTACTTAAATTTGATACAAAACCGGAAGTTTTCGGAATCCTTTGTATTTTTTACGGGTGTTGTACAAATACACGTCATTGTCCCATAGAGTTTGTACCCAGTAACGGTTGGCAACGTACAGGAGAAATTGTTTGTTTCAGCAAAAAGGGTTAATTAAAAATTTTTAATTTAGGAATAATTGTTTACTTACATGTATGGTGTGATTCAAGCAAAACAAAATTTGTTTGGTTCTCGGTTTTTAAATGTTATTTTGAAAAATATTCTCAAATGACTTCCGTTAGTGCCCAAGGGGGGTCCCATGGGACCCCCTATTAATTAACTCATTAACGGCTGGCCGATTTTAATTATTTGTTATGAAAAGAAGCGCATTTAAAAGTCAGACAATTACCAAAAATTTCGGCGCAAAATCCCACGCGTAAAGCGACCAGCGCCAAACAAATTTGGGGGTTTTTCCCCCCCCACTAGGACCCCCCTCCCCCTTGGTCACTTAAGTGTATTGATATTTAAGTCTATATCTTTATCAGATATGTTTTGGGTGAATACATATAGAGTATTCAAGGTGTCACATTTTGGGTGTCACATTGGCGGTCCATGACTACGACTCCTCTGAGTTTGAGAAATTGATGTGAAATCCTTGACCTAAAAACATCCACTTTGTCACCAAAATCGTCATCTAGGTGCTGTATAATATGAGGTAAAAGGATTTTGCGTTTTCTATGGCGACCATTTTGAGAAAATAGTGACGTATGAAACTTCCATTACTTTATATTAATCGACAGTTTGTAAATAGTTTTTTACTCCTTGACCAAGAAAATGGTTAATTGCGACACCACAATCATGTAGGTTATGAATAAGAGAAGTAAGTTATGGTGTCAATAACATGTCAGCCATCTTGGAAAAATGTCGGCACATGCAAATTAAACAGTTTTATAGTTTTAAGATAGGTTTATTGAACTCCTTGACCACAGGAAAAACATTAACGCAAAAATTGATGACCTCCATTTTGAGAAGGCGTCGTTTGCCAAATTGTCACACGTTTTATTTTGCCATCACCTGTTTTTCATCCCTACGGTCAATTTAGCTATGATGACAAATGTAGTATTCAGCCCGGGGTCATATAATAACAGTGTTCCGTGTGACTGAGTATCTGGACCCAATCTGTCTCTTGTGTTCTCCCTGAGGGCCTCGTCTACAAGGCAGGTTATTCCGACATGTTGCTATGGTAGCTAGCACACTCTATCATGGGGGACACTCGGTTTCTTTACATAGGTACCCCTCTCTTAAACTGGCTGGTGCTGCAGCACTATGTCTTTTGGATATGTTATTTTATATGTAAAATATATATCTCTATTCTTCCAATGTCCTACACTATCATTTGCGATCAATTTGAAGAAATTTCATCCGATTATGCCATTATTATAGAGAAGAAAGACCACTTCCGTAGCACAAAGTATGGGGTTCGATGTAGAGTAAAGCATTTTAAAAACAATTATCATTATGTATATAGTTGTATTTGTACAGATTTGAAGAAGAAAACATGAAAATTACATACTGATAGCTTGTAGAGTTTTCCTAAAATGCAAAAATAAACAAAAATCTCAAATTGTGCACATTTTGGTAACAATATGCAAATTAGGAAGAGGAAGCCGTGAAAATTACAGTAAACTTCTCATGAAATGCAAGAAAATAACAAATTTGCAAATTTTTGGTTAAAATATGTTCATTAAGCAAATTTAAGAGCATGATTTAACTCACTTGGTTCATATTTATGTTTATGCTGACAAAAAATACCCGAAATTTTCCGATTGATTCCATTGTGATTTAAAAATAAAATATTTGCTCATTTTTGGTGAAAATATGCTAATTAGGGTAAATTAAGGATATCAATTGGACTCTTGCTGCAAAACTGTGAATGTATTGAGAGAAAATCTTGCAAGTTGCAGAATGATAATGTGTAAGTTTCTCTTTCCTCAATTCTATATTAAGAAATGGTTGTTTTCCTTTTCATTGAAAAACACAAAATTAGTTGGTAAATCTAGAGGCGAATGCTTGCAATGTTATATAATCTGTAGGTACATATATCAGGATCATAACCTAATGACAATGAAGTGTATATCTTGTATCGTTTAGATTCTGTACCTATTTTGTGTTGAAAGGGGACACTACCACGGTGCCATGGCGAAATAAAGAAAATAAAAGACTTGATCTTTGTTCTCCAAATGACCGTTGTGTACGAGTACAAAAATTGGAATAACTTTGCAACGGAATATCCGTTTTCAAAATTCGAAGTGTTCTGTTTTGCTAAATAGCCTCTCTTTCACATAAATTATAATTTAAAACCACAGATGCAGACTCTAATTTTCACATGAACTGCCTAATAATAAATGAGACTTACAAACATCTGTGCTTCAAAAACTCGTTGACATATTTACGAATTCGGGGTTTCTTTGATTTAATGTTATTAGTGCTTCCATCGGAAATTTACCTAACGTCTAACTCCGTGGATTACAACGATGGCGACACGGCATTTGTAACGGGCGAAGAAAATAGCGAACGCAAAATCCCTGAAGGCAGATGCGTGATCCGAGCACTGCCTTGTATTTGATGCCAAGCTAGATTCAGACCCTCTGACTGGAGATGGTATTGTATGTGATAAGATGCCATGAGCAAATTAGAAAATTGTTAACTAGATGTATTTTCCGTAACCGTGAAACCAAGTAAGTTTTCATTTTCTCTATAACATTACCACTGTAACAGGCAATATTGTTTTGAAAATAATTCTTATCCATACAAAACCCAAACAGACAAGAAAGCAATAAGACATAGCCTACTATAAGTTCTTAATATTTTATTTATTTGCTTGTATATATACCGTATTCAATAGCAATGTTTGTGCCAGTGCGTCATAAACGTAAGCTGAACTCTGTCAACAGGATCAAATCAGGAACCGCTTTATTGCACCATATATTGGTATACAAAACAAGATAATTCCCAAGGTTGCACGCAACATTAAATTGAATGGACTGCATCACGGTACAGACACCTGTTCGATTTTTGTTTCTAGCCAATCGATTAAAACAGGCACAACCTCTATATGACTTCGCCCCAGACATGTTGGCATACATTCCAGGACTACAATACTCAGCGTCATCGATCCATGTTTAGCGATTGCATCATGGTCATTGACAGGTGAATGTATTGTAGTACTGGAAATGCGTCGATCTTGTCCCAGAGTTCTAATATAGATTATAGGGCAATCGTCACGTCATCTTTAGAAATACACGTCTCGCATGTTTTGCCGACCACAATAGAAACATAGAGTACCAACAATAGAAAGCATTGCTGCCTCCGCTCTTCCACATACTGTGGGTGCCGCGTTGCATATACCTCATCGGTATGATACAAACTTGATTATGTGTTGAGGTGGCAGTGTAATAATAGTTGGCACCTGGATCATTGTTGCTCAGCTACTCACGCGCTTAGGTCTTAGGCGCGCTTAGGTGAAAAGACTATTCATTGAGGCGTTTTATTTAAATCAAGACGCCTGACGTGTCATTTCATTCGTTTGTGGCCATGGGTAGACAAAATTTAACCCCCAATAGCCCAACATCCAACAACTGATATTTTGCCGGATTGTTTGTATCGAATTGACATTGTGTATACAAGCACCTAACTAATAATTATTCCGTGTCAATATTCAAAATGTCAGCGCCCAGCCCGGAAGACTGTTTTGAAAAATGGGCTTCACCCCCTTGATCTTGTCCCCCAACATGGCCTGGCAATGAATCGTCTATAAGGTGATAATGCAATGCTTAAAGTCTATTTTTCTATTGAAGTGTAAGATGATTTTTCCAAATGTATAATAGTTGTTTTGACCTATGCAGATTGTCTCCTTTGTTTTGAGAACAATTTTTAAGCAATGCGACAAAATTTTTGACAGTGTTATGCAATAGAAACAATAGGGCTAGAGTCGCTGCAAAAATCGGAAAACATGCATTGCAGGAATCTTGCGATAATAGGCCTATACCGTCCTGTCTCAAAAAATGTGCAAGTAAAAGCGTAGCCCTCTTTGACAATTAGAAAAATAATTAGAAATGTTTACATCCCGTCAGAGCACAATCGTAACCTTCAAATATTCCATTTGTTCTGTTCAATTGCTTTTCTAATCTCGATATTGCTGTTAACAATGAAAGGGTAATATCACAATTGTGCCCACTTTTTACTAGGGAATATGAATTTTTATCCATAATTCAACCTCTTTTCTACCCTGATCATTTAATTGCATATGCATCATTTTTTTTTATTTTTGACCAATTTTCCTAGATTTTGTAGATTTTCAAACCACAGACGATTTATATCCTGAATTAAGAGTCTCATCCTTATCCAGTTATCTTTCAAAAAATGTCAAAGGCTTGTCTTCCACTTCTCTTCTTTTATTTTTCTTTGCACCTGAAAATAATACGCCCCACGGCCGCCATCTTGGATTTTCGGCCAAATTTTCATTAATTTAGTAGTTTGGTGCATTTTGAAACCACAGACCCCTTTTTTCTTCAAATGTTTTTTGGAGCCCTCGAGTTACAATTTTATATATATATAATACAAGTTAAATACTTGTCTTCAACTTAGTTATTTTTTTTCTTGCATGAAATTTCATAAAATGGACGATTTCATGGTAAAAACGATGTCTATCGGGCAAAGGTAAATTGTCATTTTGTGCGTAAGAAATTTGCGCATCCATCAGTTTTTGAATAATAAAATAAGGTAAATACTTTTCGAGTTGCGTCAAAACGTATCAGAGGGGGACTTTCTTTTTTTGCTGAGTGTACATTTGAATTTAGTATAATACCGTTAATCATTTCTAATAATTAATTTCTTTCACAGCTCTGGTTGGAAAAACATTTGAGTGTAAACTTAGCACTCCCGATAACTTGTCTATAACAATGACTGTAACGCTGGATGTTATTAGTAAGTGTGCTGGAAATATGTATATATATTTTTTTTAATTTGTTCGTTCAAATTTATGCAAGTTACATCTTTAGCTATATGTTAAAGGAATAAACACATCACATTTTAAAGCTTATCCCCGATTCGTAATTTATTTGGCAATATTACATACACACACTTGCCAAATTTATTGTAACATGCAAAAAAACATTTTGTCATCATAAATTAATTTCAAATTGTACCAAGAGTTCCTGACTATCCATAACGTAATGAAGATCAAACTTATATTTTTCAAATAGATGTTAATCTCCAGAATCAAAGATTGAGAAAATGTTTGATTCGATTTTCATAGTCTCTAAATATGGCGGATTATAAGAGCTTGATACTATAGGTTTTCCCAGTTAATTTCGCACTTGTGTAATTGATTGTAATAAAACAGACGATTGGATTTCGTCCTAAAAAATTGAATCGCGAGAAACGCAAAAACCTTCTATAGGCCATATATCCAATTATGTAAAAAACGGTCTTCGTCTAAGCAAAGGTGCGGGTGGGGTTGCACTATGCTTATTTGAATAAACTTCTAGGTGGGTGGTCATAAAGGGCAAAATTCCGCCATTGATTAAACGGGTTAAACCAAAATAGTCAAAATCATAAAAATTCAAAAGTTCAAACAAAAGACAAACATCTTTTTCAAGAGTCAAGATTCGATTTTTTATATCGAATTGACAATGTTATATATTTCCTTAACAAATTGATAAAATTCACTTCTTTGCGTAATTTTCAGGCGAAAAGACTAAAAAAGATAAGGCAGAAATTAACATGTTTTGAAGATACATTGGAGGAAAAATGGGTAATTTCAGAACCATCCCCCAAAGAACCCTATTTAATGTTAATAAAATAGGCCTACACGCACGTGACTAAATTGAAAGAGACGATAATAAATATCAATGAAAAATGACGAATTTGCTTTTAATACGCCGGTCTTTATATTGACGGACGAATTCGACGAGCAATTGGACGAAAATCAATGACAGAAAGTTGAAATACAGTGACACAAAAATGAATATCAGTTACCGAAAAAATTAAATTGGTTTTACGTTTCTCGCGATTCACATTTTTAGGACGAATTCCAATTGTCTGTTTATTAAAATAAATTAAACAATTGCGAAATAACTGGGAAAACATATAGTTACTTGTCGATTGCACAGGCACAGGAACACCTAAAAGGGCTTAAGGGCTTGAAAAAGGTTTGTTAGGGATTACTTGACGGTTAGGAAGAAGGCCACGTTGTAACTTGAAAACAATACCGTTTGAACTTGACATTATGCTGTTTTTCCATTATTGTGAATGCGTATCCAGACATGATTTGCGCAAGACACGTGATTTATTTTTCAAATTACATTTCGGATGTCGCAGAACTTTACTTTTTAACACTGTCTTTCCTTGACGTTATCTTATTTCCTGTCTACAAGTTCGATCCTGGAAAACCCGTCATTAAGCGGTTATGACTTCATGTTTAGTCAAGAACCCATGGTACAATTTGGAAATCAATAGAAGATTACGAAATTTATTTTCTACATGTTCAAATATACGGGTCAAAATTAATCAGTCCCCCCCCCCGACAAAGGTACATTTTTCTGGATTAGTTAGGCTCTTTAATCTGTTACAAAAATGTAAAATGTACACAGCAATGTTACACATTTAATGTGCAAAAAAATCACAACAGTTAATCTTCGCCCTGAAATGATGCCATTTATTAAATTTGATGACGAATTAAAAGTGACACGTTCGTACATTGGGAATAGGGGAACATTCTACACTGTATTATGGAAATTGACAGTTTTTGCTGACATGTGAACTTTATAACGTCATTCTGACGTAATTCTAGGCATGTTGGTACTCATTTTGGTAGTAATGGAAAGACGATGACGATAGCTATCCATTGGTACCAAAATCAAGTGTCTGTGGTATTCTTGTGTTGTACTAGACATGTTGGTAGTTCTCTCTGTATTTATTGTTAAATCCCAAAATATACCACCAAAGTGTCATTTTTAATTCGTCATCAAAATTAAAGACATTTCAGGGAGAAGGTTAAATTTTGTGCGATTTTTTTTTTTTTTTGCACATTAAATGTGTAACATTGCAGTGTACATTTTACATTTTTGTAACAGGTTAAAGAGCCTAACTTTTCCAGAAAAAAACATGTATCTTCGTCCGGGGGACGTATTAATTTTGACCCGTATACTTTTGGCCAGTGTTTGTACAACAAACAAGGAGTATCAGCACAGAGACACATCTTCAAAGCCCCGCTTCAAAGATTTCAATTAATTCACTTAACAATGTCATGGGCGCAAAGAAAATCTTGTCGGTCAAGATTTCTATGAATGATGCGTTCATTGTTTGTTCCAAGCATGGACACCTTTATTACGGTTTGTTTCATTGGAACTATAACTTGGCAACTTTTTCGTTCCCACAAAATGCCCACTCATTCGGTCGTCGCGAGGAACTTTTTCAAACATTAATGTTTTTAATGTCGTCATGCACAGCAGTTGCAAGAATTTTCATGCTTATTTGTTGTACGTCTAGACTTGTGGCATTATTACTTAGCATGCATTGTAACATACGAGCTTTTACACAACTACTACATGTAGAAATCATTAAAATGCGCATTCCAACAAAGGAGATATTATTAAAATGATAAAGGAAAACGTTTGGTGAACTCCCCTTCAAATAATTTAGTGTGCTTCTTAACGATATGTTTATCTTTGTGTTTCGTTTTGTTTGTTATGAACAGTTCCACCTGACCTCATCCTGTCAGAAGAATCGCCAGATGATTCCGATACCTACAATAAAATCTCAAGTAATAATAAAGAATATGTTTTTGATTCAATGAAACGATTTCGGTGTGATGCCATAGGCGGCCTTCCAGCTGTAGCTGTAACTGCGATCTCGTGGTTGATTGGTAGTAGCGCAGCCAATAGTGTCGCGCCGTCCTTCACGGAGGAAATGACTGGCACTACGGAGGACAACTCTTTACATGACACTTTCTCTCAGATTAAGTTGACCTTTAACCCTACCACTCTCCACAATATGTCTCTCACGTGTAGAGCCGCGCATAGTGGATTTGATGGAGGAGAAGACTCAGTTAGTGTCACACTGAAACTGACAAGTACGTATTCTGATCAATATACATAAGTTGCACTATTTTTTTCAGACCCAATCTTAAAATGTATTTCTATTTCAACGCCTCAGTAATCGTATTCGAGTAGTGATTACTGCATGAGTCCCCACTACCCCAGGTGAAGTGAATCCATGCATAATTTTTAATTACGTAACAATGCTAGGAGCTATAAAAGGCAAGACGTCTGTTTGCAACAAAAACGGACACAGAGGTTCCCTGGGCTATGCCTCGTCCAACGACATTGTCAATACACCGAAGAGTGCTTGCACTTCGACTGAAATGGTGCAAACAAGCCAAAGTCACTAATTTCCTCGGGATATCGCAGAGTACGGTCTGTAAAATCCTCAGACATCATCGAGAGGTGTCTTGAGGCCACGAAAATATCCAGGACGACCACAATTGACTACCAGACGAGATTATCGCCGACTACTTAATCTGTGCCGTAGAGCCCGGAAAATGATAACGAACCGTCTTTGTCATTTGTTGTCAACTGTAAATCGCAGATTACTTCAACATGGTTACCGAGCACGACGAATGGCCAAAGGTCCACGCCTAACCGTTCACCACAAAGTTGCTCGACTTTGCTGGGTTAGGGAGCACAGAATATTGCAGCTACGACACTAGCGAAATGTTGTCTTTATTGAAGAAAGCCGCTACATCCTTGACCATCAAGATGGAAGGCAAGGGTTCGTCGATTATGTGGTGAGAACCTCCGAGATGACTGTATTCAGGAATCGACTCAAGGTGGTGGCGGCTTAGTGATGGTAGTGATGGCCGGTATTCATTATGGAGGAAAAACACCACTGGTGGTGCCAGATAGAAACATGAACGACTCCCTGTACCTGGACATTTTGAAAAACCACTGCCTGCCACATGCAAGAAGGGTTTATGCAAACAATTTTTGGCTGCAAGACGACAACGCCACGCCGCAGAGGGCCGCTGTAGTGAGACAATTTCTTGAGGCAGAGGGGATGGAGCAGATACTATGACCTGCTTGCTCCCTGATATGAACCCTATCGAGTATGCCTGGGGTGCCTTAAGCCGAGCCATCAATGACAGGGACAATCTTCCTCAAACTCTATAGGATTTAGCTCAGGCTCTCACCGACGAGTGGGACGCTCTGCCCATTGACATCATCAACCTTGTGGACAGTATGCTGCGTTGAACGTTGAACCTTACCACTTAGAATAGCTTTCTGCTGAGAAACTTGATTTTCTTGGTTTAAACTTGCTTCGATGATTTTCGAAAACTTATTTCAATGCAGAAGGATAGATATGCAAAGATTGGAACCGACAAGCATCCAGAATTGGCTTTATTTCTCACATTACTACAATGCAAAAAACAAAACAAAACAAAAACAACTTCCACCAAAATTAAGGGGATAGCTTGTGTTTCTAAAATGACTGATAATGGCTTAACATGATCGGACATTCTTAAACAGCTGTGAGAATGTAAGCAATTTCATTGGCTGATGCCCGGGTTCAATTTGACAATTGAACCCAGGTAGTACGCGCTGCTTATCGACGTTATTTGGAACCCAATTTCGGAATCCTTATGACTTAACAGTATGAACAAAAAAATGACTGCCACCACCCGTGACAACAATGTGAACAACCCGTTGAACGCAACAAACATACGCAACAAGACGCAACGTTGGCAGGCACGCGCGAATGTAGCAGAACGCGGTCTAACGCGAGCGCTTCAACCTAAAAATAACATCAATACGAAGCGCGTACTACCTGGGTTCATTGTCGAATGGGGGGGAAAAAACCGTGGCATCAGCCAATGTAAATTGCATTACATTTTCACAGCTTGTTAAGAATTTACCCCACATTTGCCCATCCGTACCCCGGAATGCATCAAAGGGAGGGAGTGTCGAGGCTCGGTAACAGCCACTCCCGGCAGCGGCTGCTAGCTCCAATGCCGAGTTCGTTGAAAGTGCACCAAAAAGAAGGCGGTGGTTAAATTACGGGTTGAGCAAATTAAGATGCACCTAAAGAATGATTTGGGTCCAAAACATACTTTGGGGGAGCTATTAACCTTCATGCTAAAGATTTAAACTTGATGCTAATCGAAAAATAGTAATAACCCTATATATGATCGTGTGACCCCAACTACAGGAACGCCAAATCATGGTATGTATAGATGCACTTGAACGTCGTGTAGTCGTGTACCGTCGATGTACATGCACCAGTAAAACTATAGGTCATAAATTTGTCAGATTAATTGAAAATTCATGCTTGGCACAATACAACCTATAACTTAACAGAGCAGTAGCGAATCTACATTGGAACACACAGCGCTCACAGTGATACAGGCTTCAAGTCACTCGGTGAAAGGTTGCCGAATTCATAAGCTTGATATGATGTACCGTAACATATTCCGGTACGGCTGGAACTCCCCAACCTAAACATCATAACAAGTCCATTGCATCACCACAATAATAAATTATTATCTGTTATATTTGTTGGTGTACAATTAAATGGCCAGCATTTCCGCGACACCAGCATGTCATCTGCCATGTCCGCGACAATTCTTGGGCTGCACGTGTCTGGGGTCCTCAACGTTGCTTAAGATTAGAATCAACGCGGTGTAATTTCTGGTCCGTCACTGCGCCAAACTGCGCCAAACGCAACGTTGAGTTGGATTTCAAAACTGCTTTACTCAACATGTGTTTCCCAGTTCTACTCGGTGGAGGAGTAAAACGAAAATTTGTGTTTTACTCCATGCTGATTAAATCTTGCCTCAAATTTTTACTCAAAACGCTTTACTCCGCGCACTGAGTAAAATAGTTGTTTAGAGTGTGAAGCCGGACTATGATCACGGCGGAATGTAATTCCCGGCCTCGTTCTTTCACTTGAAACCAAGGCGATACCATTAACTTAAAGACACTATCAGTGATTTATCGAAAGAGTGAAAATATTTGAAATTAGCAGGAATAATTCAAAAGTTAAGGATAATTGTCTCCAAATTCCCATAAGTTACCTTTTCCAACTGAAGGATTAACAGAAAAGAAAGCAAACTAACACGACGGTTTTCAAAAATACGAATCTCCATTCAATTACGGGTTGTAATAAGTGTCCGAACGGACAGCAATGACAAAATTTCCGTTTTGTCCTTATTAGGTTGCTTCTGGTCCTATCATTTGCAGGATGTGTTGGGATACCTGTACTTGTTACCAACATGCAAAAATCTGATTTTTGATGATTTTTTCGATTTCTATTTATCAAATCACTGATAGTGTCTTTAATTCGTCGTAAAGAGAGTACCGGTGCCCAAAATCATACCTTTATTTTCTTAATTTATCACTTCCTTTCAGAGCCTCCAAGTGACGTTTCTTTTCTGAATCTGGTGCTTCGCTGAATGGTGACGATGAACTACAGGTACAATACACCGTTGGCGCAAACCTTGTGTTAGTTGTATGGCTACAAGCTTTCCTCCTTCTACTACTGTTACTATTGATTACAACACTGAAGAAGTAATTCTAGACTCGCCAGTTTCTGACAAGCCCCATCAACACTATAATTTTCAGTCAGTTTCCACTGCAGTATGGACACTAGCTCTCGATGCATTTAGCCATAGAGCTCCAGTGAGATGTGTGGCAATGTATGAGTCCCAATCGTTTTTCCAGACGGTAATCGTGCAGATGGATGTAGGTAATGTAATAAATAATTCAAGTACTGTGTGAACTTGTAAACACCTCCGATCGGTGACATTTTTTAGCCTAAACCTCCGATCAGGGACCCTTTGACGACCGGGATATAAAACACACAAACAAGCCTGAAAACCCACTGATCGGGGACATTTGTGTGTCCCCGATCAGTAGTTTCGGACTAGTGTCCCCTATCGAACACACATACAAGACGGTGTGTGGTGTGTGTGTGTGTACACGCGTGTGTGCGCGCCTCTCTTTGTTTCAGTGTTTGTTCGTTGTGTCTGTGTGTGTTCGTCTCGATATGTGTTTGCTCTGCGTGTATGGTGTACTTTGTGTGTGCATGTGGGAATGTGCGTGTGTAAGCTCAACTGACGTGTGTGCGCGTGTTTGGGGGATGTGCGTGTGTGTGCGAGAGTGTTCGCGTGTGTGCGCGCATGTGTGTGTGTGCCAGCGAGTGTATTTCTACTGACTTCTGGTCACACAATGCGAATAACCATTATGTATAGGAGGTATTCCATTAAAGTCCGTTGACTCAGAGATTTCTGAATATAAATTAAAAATGTCACTAGAACTAAAGATAATCACCAGAATTTTCAATTCAAATTTTGAGAATGAATTGGGAGTTTTTCGTTTTGATGCAGTAAACGATTTATGTGTAATATAACAGTGCATAGGATACTGTGTATAACAAATTCCGGTCTAATTTTTTAAACAAGTTGTGATTTTCTATAGAAAAGGTATTTCGATTTGAGCTTAGCTAATTTCCACAGTGATTATTATTTGGACAAGCATTATGTACATGCAAAAACACAATTTGTTTGAAATTTGGGGCGCCCTCATCGGGAATCTCTGAGTCAGCCCTTGTAAAACAAATATTTTTCATGCATATTTGCCACTTTTTGCCTCCATCGCCTGCCCGAGGCATGATTTGAATCGAGGTTGACTTTCTAATAGATAAGTTCCTAAAATTAAATGTTCAAATTGTAAAAAATCGCACAGAGCTTCCGGGGCCTCTGCTTCTAGAGGCGCGCCTCTGCACCCCACCCGGTCGTTTTCTCGCGCTTCGCGCTCGAAAGGTCTACTTCTGGAAAATCCACAACCCAAATAATTATCAATTCAACCCTATCTAATCAAACTATGGAGTTACTAGATATACTCAAGTAACCAATGAACAAGTGCCTGGCATTGCAATAATTGAGTCCATACTCCAAATTCAAAAATGGAAACCAATCTACTATTTTAAAATATACCCTATAACAGCAAAATACCTGCGATTACTTAGACTATATGTTGACACAAATGTATTTTCTGATCCTTTTAAAGTTGCAACATGGCGGTTAATAAATCGGCACCAAAACCGTGATTCTTTCAAAAATACTTTACACAAATGTCTAAATAATTACCTTCAAGTATCATTATTGTGTCGATGAAACATTAGAAATTTGTATCCTACATCGCGGTAATAATAACAGATGCCTACTCCATAAGATTCTGGAATTACTATGGACTCCACTTGACTGAGTTACCGAGGATTGCTGGCAAACGGGATGTTTCTTTGTCCAGCTAGGAGCGGAAGAAGAGCCGATGGCGCAGCCTCAAGAAGGGGTCTACCACAAGGGAGTGTGCTCGCACCTCTCCTGTTCAACATCTAACGACCAACCTAGGGTGGCAGGAACGGTCTTTTCATTTATGCAGACGATCTGAAATTAGCGCACAAGATGCCGACTTGTGAAGAGGACCCAAAAAAAAAAAAACACAAAAAAAAAAAAATATCCAAGCTCTGGAGGATGATGATGCATCACATCTAATCCTCGGCTGCGGAGGGCATGCGATACAATATTGCTCCATGCACATCTATCTTTGCAAGTGGGCTATCTGCTCAGCTTGCATCATGCCTTTATCATGCCCTGCACACGTTGATGTAGGCTAAATAAGTGGTGCGTGGACGTCCATGTCTCCTTTTGCCGTGAGGTGTATGTATAGAGCGTTCTTCTAGCAGGCTCTTCCTCTGGCATACGAAAGGATGTGTCCAAGGAAACTCAGCTGGCGATATCTTACAAGGTGGATTAAGTTCAGTGGTTAGTCGTTGAATATAATATGGTGTTTGAACACGTCTTCCGTTTTATGTCCATCACAATCCTATAATAGCAAGAGGTAGCAAATGCGTTGATTTTGCTTTCCATGTCTTTGGATAGGCACCCAGAATCACAGCCATATAGTAGGGATGGTCCGCAGGCAAGTGTGATACTTGACTTTTGCAGAGATGGATATTGGGGCTTTTCCCCAGCCGTCTAGCTCCATAAGGCACTCCATGCTAATTATTAGGTCTTTTTAGGTCGCTTGGACAGATGCCAGTTTTGGAGCCAATATATTTGAAATCTGTCAAATCTGAGGATACAATTTTGTCAGTCATGTAACTGTCTGGATTACCTTTATGAGGCCAAGTATTTTTCTGGCCTGCCGCTGCATTATTGGGCACTGGTTTGTGCCCTCGGAAGAGTGGAATCCAGCAGGGCAATATCATCAGCAAAATCCAAGTCATTCAGACTTTGGCTGGGTATCGTCTCGTCTGCGAGGATTTTTTGTTTACAATTCCAAAGTCACACATCTGATGTGACCTTCTCAGTAGAAATTCTACTAATATTATGAAAAGGAATGGAGCTAAAACATCACCCTGAAGAACTCCGGTGGCGACTTCGAAAGGATCCGAAATGTTTCCATCGACCATTACTGCACTTTTAGAGTTGTTGTATAGCGCACTTATAGCATTAACTACTGCTTCCGGTATTCCATAATGCCGCATCACAGCAAACATAACCTATCTATTGATGGAATCAAATACCTTCTTGAAGTCTATAAAGGTGACTGTAAGAGGAAGCTGGTTGTCTTGGAAACCTTATATGATTCTTATGAGGATATGGATCTGCTGGGCACAACTTCTTCCAGAACGAAAACCAGCCTGGTTGCTTCTTAACATGGGTTCCACATGATCTCTGATTCTGTTTAGAAGGATCTTGTTGTAAGCCTTGGCTGTAATTGACAGAAGAGATATTCCTCGATAGTTGGTCATCAGACTAAGGTCTCCCTTCTTGGGTAGAGAAACAATGATGCTAGTGGTCCATTGGCTGGGTGGAGTGAGAGTGGTGAATACTTCAGTACAAAAGCCATGAACTTAGCCATTGCATCACCACCATTCTGGAGTGGTTCAGATGTAATTGCACTGTCAAGTCCGGCGGCCTTATTGTTCTTCATTTGGCCTATGGATAGCGTCTCCTCTAGTGTTGGTGGATTGGTTTCGATGGGCAGATCTTGAGAAGCCGGTGGAGGCAGTTCAAATAATAGTGAACCGTGGCTGTTGTTGAGCAAGGAACTGAAATATTTCTTCCATTCTGCAAGTAGGTCCTTCTCACTTGTTGGTGGGGTGCCATCTCTTTTGTTGACCTTGACACTGGTTTTTCTTGTCTTTGCCGGATAGATTATGGATGATTTTCCATGTGGTGGTATAATCACCCTTTGAGTCAGCCAGTTTGAGATCTTCCATTTGTTTGTAGAGCATGGCTGCCTCCTCTGACTTGTAACTCTCATTCAAGCTGGAGTTACGCCTTTTCCAAAGTTCTCTGGACTGCTTAGATTTGGAAATCAGGTATCTTCTTTTGGCTTCATCCCTCTCTGACTTCAGATGGATAGTATTATCAGTTACCCAGCTCGGCAGGCCACATGGTCTGCGTTTGCCAACAACCTTCTCAGCTACCTCTGCACTGGAGGGCTTAAAATCTGTTGGACAATTCCAATTGGAAATAGTCTCTTGTGGAGGTATCTTGCAGTTTCTTCCAGTCGAACTTTGGTCTTATGAGAGGTTTCCCTCTGGTAGTTCTAAGGCAGCAGACGAGCAAAATACGCAGACGATCCGGTGGTCGGATGAACTCATTTCCTTATTATGAAGAAAACCGTCCATCTAAGACACATGTGTGTGCTTTCCATCTACGCAACCGTGAAGCCAAACGTCAGCTTAAAGTTACCTGGTCTGGAACACCCTTGGAGCACTTTGATAACCCTGTCTACCTAGGAGTTACCTTGGACCGCACTCTCTCTTATAAGACCCACATCGAGAAGACGAAGAGTAAAGTATGTTCACGTAATAACATCTTGAACAAACTGCACTTGCCCTGTGCTACTCATGTGCAGAGTATGCTTGCCCTGTATGGGAAAGATCAACCCATGCCAAGAAGCTTGATCCAGCGTTAAATGCCTCCTGTCGGCTTATCACAGGATGCCTCCGTCCAAAACCAACGGAAAACTTATACATCTTAGCAGGAATTGCTCCACCTGCTGCCAACCGCCTTAAATCCAGAGAGAGAGTTTCTTAAGCAAAGTCCAACCACTTGAAACAGTCACTAAGTAGCTCAAGAGAGTTGCCTTGTGGAAAGAAAGACTTGCCATCAACCGAGTAACATCTATTGGCGTTGAACTTGGTGAGCATCTCCCACCTGGAGCTGACTCCTCATGGGCTGAATGGCGATGCCTCAACAGATTGAGAACCAGAATTGGTCGATCTAAGGTTTCCTTGCAGAAGTGGGGCTACCTGGAAGCAGGTCAGGATACTACCTGTGGATGTGGAACAGCACCACAGACAATGGAAAACCTCTTGGTCTGCCCAATGCTGGAGCAACAATGCACAAACAAGGACCTTGCGGAATTCAGTGAAGCAGCCAGACGTTGTACCTATCTCTGACTGGGTCATATTTGAGAACCACAGTGTTTGGACACGATAAGAAGAAGACAATAATGTAAAATTTAATAAATATATTTGGTGAGTTATTACAAAGATTGCGAGTGTTTAAAAATAAGAAAGCACTGACGGACACATCGTAACTTAGTAGTCCTATCCACAAATATCAACCATTTTTTCGGTGTATATACTCTAAAATTTACAGTTTGTTGTAAAATATATTACATGAAACCTGTAAAAGCTGCATTTTTACGGGGTTTGGTTGGAAGATATGCATGCTACCATGATTTTCTTGTAAAATTTGCAGTATTTCCTATAATTCGTAGCACGTAGTACTTAATTCGTATTATTGTACATATATTGTACACAAAATTCGAATAAAAGTTCCACTTTTAAATTTAGTACTTTTACAGGCCTAGAAAATATAGGCGTTCCGACGAAAATCATTCTTAATTTTAATAATCGACATAATACAACCAGTGTTTTATAATGAATACTTTTATTTTCAACAACTCACTCTTAAATTATGATTACAAAATATGTACTATGGCTCTAGCTCTAAAATTACAGAAAGTACTTGACAAACTAACAAACCCATAACAAACAGGATACATAAAAGGTCGTTTTAGTGGACAAAATATACGTATCATTGAAGACGTCATCGATTATTGTATAAATAAAAACCAAGATAGTGGTGTTTTGTTTACTGATTTTCGAAAAGCGTTTGATACACTAGAAAAAAAAATCTTGAAAAATGTTTGATTAAAATGGGGTTTGGGGTACAATTTCGACGTTGGGTAAATGCTTTGTATTTCAATATAAATAATTGTGTTTCAATGAACGGTTTATTATCAGAATCATTTCCAGTACAAAGAGGCATACGACAAGGGTGTCCTTTATCGGTACTCTTATTTATTATAGCTGTAGAAATGTTAGCTTTTAGTATCAAACAAGACGAGTACATACATGGAATAAAGTGTATAAATGATCAACATGTAAAAATGGTACAATTACCTGATGACACAACTATAATGGTCAGTGATGAAATATGTTTTAAATGTGTTGAGTTCAAAAGGCAACTTTAGTGAAGTATCTGGTATAGTTATCAATAAAGAAAAAAACAAGGAATATGTTTAGGCCAACAACGGCCTACTGTTAGTGTGGATAAAATTAGATGGTCCGGAAAGCCAGTCAAAAGTTTGGGAACATATTTCAGCAAACACAAAGAGGAATCAGAGAAACTTACTTGGTCAAATAGATTGACAAAACTGGAAAAAGCTATTAAAGGGTGAAAATCAAGGAAATTGACATACTTTGGTAAAATAACAATTGTAAAGACCTTGGGTATTTCATAGCTATTATACAATGCTTCATCAATACATGTTCCAACCTATGTTATTAAAGAAGCAAATAGAATTGTCTTTTTTTTTTATGGGGTTCAAAAAAGGAAAAGGTGAAGAGAACAACTATAACCGGGTATATGAATATGGCGGTCTTAAAATGATAGACTTGGGATGTCAGATACATGCTCTAAAGATAAGATGGATCTCTAGAATATACAACAGTTGTGATGAAAATGTATTCAAGAAAATTGCAAACTACTGGTTTGACTCTATCGGGGGTTAGATTTTCTGTAAGATTGAATTGTAAGCCTAAAGATGTAAATCAAATTACCAAGAATAAAATTCCAACTTTTTATCGGGATATTCTGGAACCTTGGTTTTTGCTAAAAGAGAGATATGTACTCAACGGTCATTAATTCGACTAGTGAAATCCTACAAAATCAAATCATATGGTATAATAGTGACATCAAATTTGGTAATAACTTGCTCATGTTTGAGAAATGGAAAAAGATCTAATATTATGTATTTAAGTGATATAATTGTAAATAATAGATTAACTTGGTAGAACTTCCAGAGAAGGTAAAATGTCCAAATGAAATTGATCTTACAATACCAGACATTCATTTAACATTTAAACTGAACAGTGAGAGAAATGTTCACATTTCAAAAATGTTAACAAAGCAGTTATATACAATTCTTGTAGAGAAAGATCATGAACCTATATGTGTGAGACATTGGGATCGTGCATTACATGACTGTCCAGATCGTTATCAAACGTGGCTTGATATTTGGAAATTTAAAAGTAAACAAAGAATAACTAATCGAATTGGTCGATTACAGTTTTAGCAGGGGACTGTAGTGTAAGAGTGTGCGCTTCCGGATAAAATTGTGAATTTTTGCACACAAGTACTTTAGGCATTGATAATCCATAAAATTGATGGAAGCACTTGCCAACCCCCCCTTAATGGCCCCCAGCTTTGGGTGTCAAGGTTATACAGGTATCTATGGCTTATAGTTCCGGAGTTATGGGGTAAAAACTGTAAAAATGGTGAAAAAGTCAATTTTGGTGTGTACATGGATCAAAAGTTAAAAGTTGCTTTCATTCAGTTAATAATAATGTGGTGCAAATTGTTTCCATAGCTTAAAGGATTGAAATAAGGAATAGTTTGGCTTATCCGTTATGCTTAGTTTTCACGTTATCCAACAAATAGGTCACAGGTCAATAGAATCCAATAGCTGACAATAGCTGTTGACTTTATTCGCCATATTGGTTAATAACCAGACATGTAAGATAGTCAAAACTATTCCTATATTTCATTCTATGAGCTAAACCAACAATTTGAACCACATTTTACAAAAATTGGAGCAACTTTTAATTTTTGACCCCTGTACAAACCAAAATTGACTTTTTTACCATTTTTACAGTTTTTACCCCATAATTCCTAAACTATAAGTCACAGGTAGTATAAACTATACCTTTTTTGAATCCTTGTAACCAGACATTATGGTGTGCTTTTCAACACAATCGGAACATTTTAAAAATTTTACCCCTGTGTAACCTTGAAATCAAAGCTGGGGGCCATGAAAGGGGTGTGGCAAGTGCTTCCATCAATTTTTTTTTTTATTATCAATGTATAAAGTACTTGTGTACCAAAATTCACAATTTTATCCGGATTTGCACACTCACATAAGATCTGTTCATTACAGTCCCCCACTATATAACATTTTATATAACCTAATTCCGTGTCAATTAAATTTATTTAGCTGGAAACTTAGTTTAAATAACAAGTGTGAGACGCGCAATGAAATAGACAATTACCGTCACTTCTTTATTGAATGTAACAGCATTAAACAGTTTTGGACAAAATGGAAGGAATTAGTAGTACTCATCTTCCGTTTGGAATGTTAAATTGACATGAAGCTAATTATCTATGGATATCAAGTTTACAAATGAGAATATATTCTGCTTAATTATTTGATTATGTTTGCAGTTCTATCAATCTATAATGTAAGAATGACTTATAATGTTACAAATAAGTGGAGTATTTATATTTAGTATTTACAAATGAAATTAGAAAATACAATCAAATATTACGGTCGAAACAGAGTGGTAAAATAACCGTACACGACGGAAAATGCAAACTATTAGTTTACCATAATATTTTGTAACTTGTGACCTAATGTCACAACACCTTATATAGATAAGATGTGCCTTTTATTAATAAATTACCTCTATGAGGTCTTAATAGAAAAAAAATGTGAGGTGACACTATTTGACAATGGACGGACTGAAGTTTGGCTTTTCCAGCTCTGCCGCTGAAGTACAATGGGGGATCCCGATTCCAATTACAAAATCGCTTCTTTTATGATACGCACGTTTTAGCATTACCACTCGTAGGTATAGTTTATTAGGGGGCCCTCTTCAAAAAATGTGCTGTTATTGGTTTAAGTGTTTTTATTGAATTAATTTTAAGAGTATACTGTAATGTTTACAGTCATAACTACTAGTATATGGGTATATGGGCCTAGACCAACCGTGAATATCACATGGCATAATACAGATATAACTGCGTTGTAGTTTATTCCGTGTTCTTGACTTATTAAACCCTCGTCCTACCAAACGAATATGATCCAAAGCTTTTATGTAATTGTAAGTATATCCTTTGCGGTCATTTTAGCGGAAAAAATGGAGGTACCACATAAGGTTCATTGTTCCGAAGGTTGTTATTCCGAAGGTTCGTTTTTCGCATTCGCTTTTCCGAATCCTTAAAAAAGGTTCGGTATTCCAAAAATAGGGTTCGCTATTCCGAATCTTAAAAAGGGTTCGTAATTCCGAATCTCAAAACAGGTTCAGATTCCGAATTTGAAAAGGCGTGAGGTATGCCAAAAACCAAATACCGTGTTTGTTATTCCGAATTTCAAAGACGTACGCTATTCCGAAATTTTGTTTTTCACATTGGAGCACTGAATATGATGATTTATATGGAAACTTTGAAGACGTGATGCCAAAGAAAATATAAGTGCCACTATAGCGTCATTCAACGTCAGTGTAAATTTTGAGGTATTTTCCCGAAGTTTGGAGATATTTTCTAAAATTTCATGAAGTTTCGAGTTATATCTTGAAGTTCAGATATTTTCTCTTACGTATGAGAAGTTTCTCTAAAATTCCAAAATTATCTCAATAGATCCCGTTATTTAAAAGTGTCAGGACTTCATTATCTCGAAATTTGGACATATTTTCTCAAAGTTTGAAGAGGGTTTCTTTGAAGTTTTGGGTATTTTTCAAAATTGAGTTACTATCTCAAAATATACCAAGTTAATATTAGTTTAGTTATGGCTCGAAGTTTGACATTATCTCGAAGGTCAAACAAGGAGTACAGGTCTATACGACTCATAGGAATCAACTCCGGTGTGTCGTGTGTGTGTGTGTGGGTGTGTTGTGTGTGTGGTGTGTGTGGTGTGTGTGGTGTGTGTGTGTACTACCTATACCCAAATTTTCGGTCAGTGTTTGAATACACACTAATAATTGTGGGACCACTATAGGAATTGTGGGACCGACAGGCGGTCCCACAACTTATTTTCTCTGAATGAAATTTTCAAGATGATTTTGTTGTTTTCTTCAGGAATAGCATGGTTCCAATTTTGAGGTGTGTTTTCAAAAGGTGTTGTGTTACGGTTTAGTAGGTTAAACACAACCATACACTTGTCCCACAATTTGTTGATTTTTTTAATAGCGCCCTCTGTTGATGGGCCAATAATCATGTTGGTCCAAAATTTCGAAACACAAGAACTGAGCAGTCTGCTCAATTTTGTCTAGATCAAAGGGAGATCCGTATTTATGAGTACATTAAAGACATGTCAACTAATATAATTAACCATGCAGGACCAAGTAGCCGTATGGCCTTACTAAGCCAGTACTAGTAGAGGTCTTGCCATAGCTCGTCAAGATCTAAAGACTAGGATCTTATATGTAAACAAATTTCAGAATGATTCTGGAATGTGGCATTCCCGATTTGCTTCAGAATTTAATGGAGCCATTTTTTGTGTTCTTATCTCAATAGATTTTTTTCTTTTTTTTTAATTTGGATGAAAATTACAAGATTTTAAAAAGTAAAATAACAAAATTTCACACACAAAAATAAATGGGGGATTTTTAGGGCAAAGAAGAGCTCTGTTGAAGGAGAAAACTGTGCCTTAAAGACGCCAATCAGCATATTAGCATAAAACTTAAGGGCATGGCAGGTAATAACCTGGGAGAGGTGATGAGTATTTTCTGTCAACATGATAGTATAGCCTACGTGTATAACAATGTGAAATGTGCCAGCTGTTTGAAAACACACCTTACTAACAGGAACCGGACACAATAATAATGTCTGGATCCAAATGTGTGTCTTATGAAGTCAAATAGAAAGGGAACTTATATGAAAATTCTTGTAAGTAAAATTCAAGAAGCCGTCGTAAAACATAACAAAGAGGATGCTTAATAGGCTCTTCTGGTCCCATAAGCAATGATTAGAATGTGGTCACACAAATTTGGTACCACAACTACTGATACAGATACGTACCTGTGGCCGGTTCCACAAATTGCTAAAGTTCGGATGTGTGTGGGGTGTATAAGATAATATAGGTATAATATATTATATATGTTATAATATGTATATGAACTTATTTAATATTAAATAGTGTAGGTTCGATGTATATATATATGCTTCTTAATATATGTTGAGTTGTCAATATTATTGTTGACCCACTCCTTAAATTATTAAAATGGTTCTTGATCCTATCGTACTTACCCCATGGAATTTGTGCAAATAATGCACGATGAGCAAAAAAAAGGGTCTGTAGATTTGTTAGGATGAAATATGTAACTGATTTTGGTCATTGTAGATGGTTTGAAGTTTCTCTTTCCACTTTCAATAAATTCGGACATTTCTGGTGTCACCACCGGAGCAGAAGTTTGATACAAGCTTGTGTTCTATAGCAAAATGTGATAATGTGCTGACAAAATGGCACAAACTTTGCGAGTAAAGATGTGGTAATTCAGTCCCAGCCACTCGCGGTTATACAATTTGTAAAAATCTTTTAAATGTTATAGCCTTTTTTTTTTTTTCTACAATACTCAAATCGCCTAAAATAAATCCCCTGGAATTTTAATACAGATGTAGATTGTTGAAAAATGGCATGTGGCATCCCAAGGGGTCCAAAACTATGAAAAGGAATCCGAAGAGGCGTTTGTTGTGTGTGGGTGTGTGTGTGTGTGTGTGGGGTGTGTGTGTGTGTGCTGTGTGTGTGTGTGCGTTCGTGCGTGCGTGCCTGCGTGTGTGTCGTGCGTGCCGTGGCGTTCGTGAGGTAGCGGTATTTTGTTGTCCCACTATCCATACTTTTTTTTTGCCAGGTGCGTTTTTGAAGCGATTAAGGGACTTTAATGTTTAGGCTTTACAAACATGCAAAAATATAATTTTCAAATATGAATGCCAACATGTGAGACTTATGTACGAGGTATAGGTATTGGTTGCTCCATTCATTTTGAGCTTCTCTTAGATGGACAGAGTAATAACACACACCCCCCAAACCCATGTGTTTACAACCATAAGAAGGGGAATGTAAAAAATTGATTTTACCTGTTTGGTATACTTTTTGGACGCCAGGGCATACATAAATCAATGGAACTTAAGTACTCAGCTGCATATTCAATTTTCTGCAATCTTTGTGCATCAGCTCACTGCCACATTACAAAATTTTGCCAAATTAGGACAAGCAACTGAAGTCAGAAATAAGAAAAATCTCTGAATTGTCGAAATATAAACAGTAAAGCTATCGTGTTCAGACGGTCTTTCTCTTCTATTACAGGAATTTTGCAAGTCATTGCGCGAACTAATACTGCATTACATTTAACACCACTACCATTTCCCGTAACTTTCTTGCAGAAATAAAAACGGTTTGGGACAGGATTTATTTTACTATAAGTTCATAAACGGTCACTGGTCACTGCTTAAACTTGTTATTTTAAGCAGTTAAAATAACCTGTAGAGTTTCGCTTTGATTTTGTTTTTGGACACAACTACCATACATTCGTTTTTGTATTACTTCCTGACCTCTGACTGGTCAATAGTCCAAATATGGCAGTCTATAACGACAACGCCATCATTTTCAGTTACGACGCCGACTTTCGCCAATCATAGAAATGGTCTATAAATCTTGTCATACAGTGGGTTTTCGGTACAGGCAGACAATTAATTGTATGATTCTCATCTGTCGTTTGGGGATGATCCCCAAGGGAAAAACAATTATTATACCTTCTCAACTTGGGAATGTTATTTTTGGTCAATATTTATGATTTAATATGAGGTGATATAATGTAAACAAAACTCAATTTTCGTTCGCCAAATGTCAATTCCGTCTTTTCTGAAAGAAAAGAACGCGCTTGAAAACTGAAATCACATATATACACTTAACATTTTTCATCCCCTTCCATTGTTTTTCCGCTCGCTTATTTGCAATTAACAACTCTTATGAAGCAAAGGTTGTGTTGCCATATTCATTTAAATGATTAAATATGGAACTGACAACCCCATCTAACTTTGTAATCCTATTGGAGTTTTCGCTTCCCATGAAATTCTGTTCAAAAAGTAAAAAAAATTGCAGAGCTTCGGGGGCTTTGCCCGACCGCGATGTTCTGGCGCGGTCCATAACGGTCGTTGCGGTGCACTGAATTTAAAATAACCACTGTGCCTGTTCGCTGATTCCCCGCCCCACCCTCTCCCACCCACCGGTAAAAAAAATTGTGGCAACCGGCCGAGCGCAGCTAGCCAAAAAATGGTTTGTCGGTCGAAGGCGAAAGGTCCACTTCTGGCAAATCCGCACAACCCCCCCCCCCCCCCCCCCCCCATAAGTCCTCGCTACCACAGGCCTGCAAACAGCACATCCCTCAATTTGGCAAAAGAGACTTACAATTTTGTTGTCATTGACATTTCAACTTACCCACAACAGCAGCAAGCTATTATACAAGGAGTTGACGGTCATGATTCTACATGCACAGTATGCCCAGATAAGATACTCATTGACTGTGAGACAAGCCCCCCCCCCTCGAGAGGGTGTAAAACCAGCTGAAAGTATTACTATCAGTTGGAGTGTGGAACGGCGGATCCTCATCGAAGAGAAGGGAAGAGGACATCCCCTTCTCAAGACTTATCTGACTTATTTGATGTAAGCTCAGACCTAAATATTGGACGTACACTAGAGCTCTACATCATGAAAAAACTGTGGGATGCAGTATTGACAATACCATTGTCAAATTTTCAGCTGCGACTACACTTTACGTCGAATGTGAGTATATAATTCTCACGAGAGCGTGTAAAGTGTTTTGTGCTGATATTTTGTAGACTACTTCGAGATCGATTTTCATTGATATTTCTTCGTCTTTGTCAAATTAAGTGTCTCATCAGTAGAGGTGGTCTACAGAGGTTCATTGGGTCGTACTTTCGGATAACTTCAAATACAGGATAAATTGATGACTTTAATGATGCTGATCCAATTTTTGAAGAAAGAAAAAAATGGAATAAAAACGCGAAAACCACGGTGCCACGACAAGAAATTAAAAATGGCTGCGAAATTCTCAAGAAATCATATCTTTATAATAACTCAATAAACTTTTATTTAATTACCTTCATTTTGGTGGCAATACCAATGTTTGGCGTATAGACCAGTTAACAGCAATGTTTGTAACATGTTAAGGCCTAGTATCTTGAAATAGGTCGGCCTGACTGTTGCACAATGGGCATTGATCTGTTAGAGTTTTAATACTATGGGCCATAACGATTCGCAGGAATGGATTCGCGGGCAACAAAAGAAGTGACGTAGGATGTTAACTGGTCTATAGGAAATCATTCTATGCAACTTTCATCTCATCATATCTTTTCGTTTTCTTTATATTACAGATTCAGCTCAAAATTGGACTGTGATGGGGCTTTGCCAATATGGTCGCATACTATTTAAAAGTTTTAAATCGTAATAGGTGCGCCACCATCAGAATTGTTGAGTCATAATGGAGGGTATTTTTATTTCATTAAAAAGCTTGCAGCTTCAAACCGCAAACAGCAGCCAACCCAAGTTTTCAAAAAATAATTAAGTTATGACATAAAATTATTTTTTGACAATTTTTGCAGTCATTTGGGATTTTTGTGCTAGGCACTCTGGTTTTGGCACTTTTTTTTCTTCGAAGTGGGCTCAGTGTTTAAAGTCATCAATCTATCTTGTGTAGATTAGTTTTTTGGGGGGCCCGTATTGACAAACGAACTTAGTCCTGACTCTTAGTCCAGGACTAAGTCCCACCTGGAAGGACTTTTTAATTATTTTGAAAAGAATATGACAGAGAAACAACTTTAATAGGTAAGTTCTCAGCTTTAATGACATACTGTCAACATTTTATTAAATACTTTAAGCGGATGTTTGTTATATCTTGTGATATTAGACACAATTATACAGATAAACATACTCTGTATTATGGACTAAATGGTCATTCGTTACAGGTAATGATTAGTGTGTATGTGCAAAGGCATTTTAATGAACAATTTTGATCATTATTGTTCAACAGTATCCAGTGACAGTGTGACCGTGAACGACGGTACCTCTGACATAGCTGATGGAAACAACGTAACTGTTGCTGATGGAGGCACTTACACTTTTACATGCACATCTATCGGCAACGATCCACCAGTACAAATAATGTGGATGTTTCCAACAGGAATCACTGTGGTAAGTAGAAGTCAGTCACAAGCGATAATTCCACATTTAGACGTTTTCATTTAGTCGGGAGCCACTTGTGCTCTCTTAGGGTTTGAATGAGTACTGCAAACAAACTCCCTTTTGCAAATCTGAGCTATAAATGTTGAAAACTGGTGCCAGGTAAGAACCTTTTGGGGCACCATTCCGAAGTTTGTACTTTCTACTACCAGGACAAAAGAACTGTCTTGGATGAACTTGACAAGCTTCACATCAGGGAAGGTTTTGAGTAGCTTGAGCTAGAGACCTCGATGTCAGACTGTATCATAGGCAGTAGTTAGATCTATAAAGACTGGTCAAAACTTGTGCTTCTTCTGGAACGCTGTCTCGATGTCATTAACAAATCTTGCTATCTGATCATTTGTTGATTTACCTCTTCAAAAGCCAGCTTGGGTGCGGGGTACTTTTGCCTCGACCGCATCATTAACAGTGATCCTACTGAGTATCAGTCTCTCAAGCAGCTTGTAGATCTGAGATAGATCTAAACGGGAGGTTGTGGGTTCTCGAGTCCCATCCACAGCAAGTTCATTTTGCGATTAATAATGCTACGTCCGCGCTGTCATCAATTTCTCTCGCATTTGTATATATTTCTTTATGACAGTAATTCACAAAAAGGTTTAAGCATCTCCAACTTCTCTCATTTGTTTATAATTATTTCGAGTTGCTTGTGTATCAAAATGTTGATCACAAAGTGATATGGACGGCATTGCGCACCGAAAGTTATGGTGTCAAATGGGCCCATCACATGCCACTGTAGCGCCATTAATTAGCACACCCGAGATATAAACGGGAGGTTGTGGGTTCGAGTTCCATCCATAGCAATTAGCAAGTTCATTTTGCGATTAATAATGCTACCTCCACGCTGTCATCAATTATATATTTATCGTTATTATTGTTGTCATTGTTGCTACTCAATATTAGTAACTCTCTCCATGGATCAAAATGCGAAATCAATACAAGACGGCCCTACGCTCATGGTTAGACATATATAACAAACGCCAAAATAACCGATGGTAGCTTATGCAGGCGCGGATCCAAGGAGGGGGCGCGCGCCTACCGCTAATTCTGCAAATTCTTGCAAAATCAGCCCATTTTAGCTCATTTTGGACAAGTTACAGCCTTTCAGCCCCCCGGTAATTTTGACGTTTCTCAAATCCTTGATACGCCCCTGTTATGGGCTCGTTCACGATGCGCAGATTAGGAACGTTTACTTGCATCAAGTCGATGGTTTTTACAGGGGCACCCAAATTGGGCGTTTTAAATCGACACCAGCATATTTGTAAAATAGTGCGCCTTCAAGATTTTCAAAATTGATATTTTTGCATGGTTGTAACCGGCTTTTATGATACATTAGCCCTCCCCTGGAATAATTGAGCCCAAATCAGTGCCCTTATGGTAAACCGAAAGATTTTATTTAAAAAATCACTACGGAGTGATTTTATTCAGCGCACAGCGATCACGGAAAATGGCGATAAACACAAGAAAACACAAACCAGACCTTTGTGGTTTTAATATGAATAAGTACGAGTCTGTGATATTCATGTAATAGACATATTTGTTGATTTAAAGAGACACTGGCACATTTGAAAAATAGTGCGCCCTCAAGATTTTCAAAATCGATATTTTTTCATGATTGTAAAGCTTTTACATACATTAGCCCTCACCTGAAATGATTAAGACCAAATCAGCGTCCTTATGGGTAAACAGAACGATTTTATAATTAATGTCGCCGGCAACATTAATTCAGCAGACGACGAAAATTGCGTTTAACACAAGAAAACGCACGCCGTATGCACGTTTCCCACGCAATGCACCCTGTTTTGACCGGTCTGTAACCTTTCGTGGTTTTAATATCAGTGGGTACGAGACTATGATATTCATGTAATATACACATTTGTGATTAAAGTTATGGAAAACTTAAAAGTTAGCCTACAAATTACCTGGATGTCTTTAACCTCTTATTAATTACCTCTCTATCTGTTTTTAAGTATGTTATTTTTATGTGTAAAATGTATCTCTGTCCTTCCAATGGCCTTAAACTATCATTTGAGAGCAAATTGAAAAACTTTCATATTTTGTGAAAATGTGCCAGTGCCGCTTAAGTTACGGCAAACCCAAAGTTAGCCTACAAATTACTTGGATGTCTTTTGCCTTAATGCCCAAATCTGTATGGGATATGTTATTTTCATGCGCAAAATATCTGTATTCTTCCAATGGCATAGACTATCACGTGAAATCAAGAAATGTCTATTTTGGTGAAAATGTACCAGTGCCGCTTTAAAACTGCAAATACGGGCAGGTATTTAAACTGCTATTATTCGTTTTTCAATTAGATTGTACGTATGACCCCCCCCCCCCCCTCCCATCTCGCACGGTACTGAATATCGAGAATACCTTGTTTGTATACTATACTGCCCTTGTGTTCTTTAACAAACACCATAAATTGCGTATCTTATCCTAGAGTAGCGTGAGTCATCTGAAGGAGAGGGGCAAGCTAATGGATTCCTGATTGAAGGGAACCGACTTTTTTGTATTGTTGTTTGTTTTTGTTTTGGTAATGGAACTGCTTAGGGCGGGTGGTTATGTATGTGGGAAGAGGGCGTGGTCCCACCACTACACTTTTGCTTGTTATGAATCTTTAATATATAGATGTCACAGACCAATGGCAGCAGTGCAGGTGAAACCATTGCAAGTAGCACAGTTCCTGAGGGATTTGACACCACGGCATCTGCAACGATTACGACCACATTTGCTGCCAATACAGCAACTGGTAGCTGTATAGCAGCTAGAACGTGTGGTCCAGTATCTAGCAGTTTTGTCTTTGATGTTAATGGTGAGTAACTATAACTGTATTTTTATTTTATTTTCTTAAACACTTGGGATTGTTTACGCAATTTCATTGGTTCCTAGCCGTGTGATATGAAACGATATCACACGGTACAGCGCGTACACATCAACGCAATACGCATACGCAATGCAATGTCTGACATTTTAGTAGAAAATGCTTAATTTTGTTATTGTTTGCTTCTATTGGAACTGCTTACCTCTAACATTTCGTAAGTAGATCACCAAAATACTTAACTTAAATTGTGCAGCGACAACGAGCGGTGTTAAAATATTAACACCGCAGTTTTTGCAAAGCATTTTTGTCAAAAGTGGTAAAATAAACGCTTACATGATATCCTTTCAGTGAATATTTTTCCATGAAAAAAAGGGGTAGTGAAACACCCACCCCTTCAGAAGACTAGAGTTAACGGTTGATATACTAACTTGACTTTATTGTAGATTGTGTTACACCCAATACATTTTGATAATATGGATACAAATATAACAGGTTTCACATGTGTCAATGTTACCATAACTACAGCTTTGATTACCAATATTAAAATTGTTGTTCATTATCATTATTGTTTAAAGTTCCTTATAGAACGTTGAAAATATTGAATGCTGAGGATTCAAGCACAAATGAGGATGGTGATACTGTTTTTCTTACTATTATGGAATCGGCTAACCTAACTTGCACAGCTGAGAATGTAAAGCCTGAAGGGACATTGTCATGGCATTCTAGTTCCTTTCCTGATGCCACTTCTGCCATGCAGAATTCAACAACAGGATCACAGAGCGGCCTTATTACAGATTCACTAACGTTGACCATTCCTGCTCCTATGACGTCAGACCACGGGTTAAAGGTCAATTGCGAAGGCAGCAATGAGGCCAATACAGATCCTGCCACCATCACAGCTGAGGTTACCATTAATGTACTAGGTAAATCTTGATTCTCCGCTTCTGTTCATGAATTCATGGAATCTAGTTAGTCGTAGCAATTTAATGAAACGCCCCCGATGTATATTTATATATAAATGTTCATTTAAATAAAAAAAACTGATAACATCAAATTTCACACTAGCCAATCGGTCTATATTGAGATATTGCAAACCAACACACTACCACCAATGTTTGGGCATACTTTGGCCAACGTTAGATCATGGACCTAGTAGATAAGAGGACCTATAACAGGAAAGCCACAAATTACCTAAACCAATTACCCATTCTTCTCGACAAAAAGCCAGGCACTCGATATCTTTTGTTGTGCATACATCGCGACGGCCTGTGATCCTATTTCTTTACCGCGATCGATGCAGTGACAGTAGCGTGAAACTGTCTACAAAACGTTGTATTTTCACTGGATGTTGTGACCCCGTGCTGTAGGGGTCTTTGGAGCGCGCGTAGTATACTCAGTTTTCATGGTTTTATTGAAAGTTGATGCCACCAAATAGAGGAGACATTCCTTCAGAAAATGCCGAAAACCGCATAAAAACCCAACAAATTGTAGTAGTTTTAACTTCTGATTAATAATTAAAAAGAAGGTTAAAAAATTAAGAATTGTTTTTTATGAAATTTCTGTGTACCTTGTAACAAAATGTAATGTCTGAATTTGTGCTCAAGTATGCCCTTCGTGTAAGTTTAGCTCAAAAACACACCAAATTATAGCAGTTTAAATTTTCTGTCAGGTTAAATTTGTTGTTGTGGCTGTTTGGTAGCTGACGCGTGATTGTATCATGAGTGATGGTTTAATATGAGATTCTGACCCGAAATCTTGTTCCAGGAGTGTATTTTCAACTCGTCTCATAGCGGCGCTATTCATAATAATGCGTGCGCTTTAATTCTGTTAAAGTATTTATTTGAGTATTACAAGGGAACGATTTTCTGTCGGCTGGATTGCGTGGCGTGCGTTTGTAGGCGATCGCCTTGTAATCGAAAGGTCGTGGGATCAATTCCCACTCTTGACACAAAATTCATTTATTTATTATTTTATTTAAGAGTTAGAGATTGCAATGAAAACAATTTGGAGTTGGCGAGGGAAGTATAGCTGCCTTATGAGATAATTCAACTGGTTATTGTCCTGGGGTTCGTCCGCGAAACTCAGTCGTAAATCTACGTGCATACTATGTCATGCCTGAGTGGATCAACTTATCCAAAGCACTGTGTAAATGGTATGAAAAGGTCTATTATGTAGGACATACACATGAGTTAGTATACACGTAGGGTTACGCATGAGGTTCGCGAACGGACCCCTGGACAATAATTTTCGGGCACGAATCTCACACGTGTTGAGTGATGGCTTGGAAAGTCTCATGCTGAGAGTGTGATTATCGCGTTACCTTAAGCCGGAAAATGGGATCACGGTGGGATTTAATACCAAAAGGAGGCAACATGTTAGGGTCTTTGAAGCTCGTGTATTGTGGGTCCTCTTATCTCCTGTGTCCATTGTTAGATCAAATATCATCCGTTTGGCTAATTGAAACATTGGGCAAACACTGCAAAAAGATTGCACAAGACTCACAATGTATTGTGCAAATTTTAACCGATGTTTAATAGTTGAGGGGTGGCAACAAAACTACGTGACCAACGGTTCATTGCGGATGAACCGTAGTTCCTTATTTAAAAAAGAACCGATTCCGCCCTAAATGTTGCCCAATAGCAGTCCGGTCAATTTCCGGAAAGAGTTCCATATGCACCCCCTTTTAAAATCCTAAAGGAAACAAATCATTTGTATTTATGGCCTAACACAAACAAATCCCCTAACCCTAAGGCCAAAATATAAAAGTATAAAACTTTGAATTATCTTTGCTCCTTTATAGTTGAGCACTTTATCGGAGGTGATGGTTTCATCTAAGTTCACCTTTGTTGTAACTTTGCACATAACTATGTTGAGCACTCTAGAAACCAACATGGAATAAGAGAACTTCGGTTACTCCACAAAGAATATACCAGCACCAGCACAAAATGACTATTTCAAGTGCCTGATTGGAAAGACAGAAAAAGTTTCTTCGCGCAATAAGATAGATAGAGAGCTTATTTTTTCTTACACCCAGAAAAACAAAACAAAGGAGACATATGGATTCAAGTCAAGCAAATGTTTTCATTTTTTTCTTGCTTGCGTTGCCAAGTGCATTATGCATTCCATGTTATGGTATCTAGGCTAATGTTTTCATTCACATTGTTTCGATTGTTGGGTATGTTTGGTACCGTAATCGTCCACATTTATGATGATGCCGGTGTTGCATGCGTCGCATCCACCTCTTGGGAATCCTTCATCATTTGAGCATAGATCATTCCGTTTAAGTTAATATATATATTTCATTGTTCTGTCTTTTTCTTTTTTTTTTTTTTTTTTGGTGTAGTTTTTGCTGATGAAGGCCGTTTAGCCAAAAGCTTCATTAATAAAACGGTGGAATGCAACATCCGATGCTTATTTGCATATTTCTTCACCTATATATCGTCACGCAAATAGCTTATTCATGGGTCATCCAGTACATCAACATTTCTTTTTTCTAAACAATGCAGTGTGGATTTTCTGCAAATATTTCTTGATGAGAATCTAGATTTTTGCAGTGGATAAATACCATGCCAAAATGGTCAATATGTCAAAATAATTCTTTTTCTTACTGACTTCCATTTTGCAGTTCCTGTATCTAATGTTTTATTAAGAATGGCTTCTTCAGCTCCATATAGCGAAGGCGACATTGTGGAAGTAATTGAAGGTTTGAGCTATACTTTTAACTGCACAACTACTGGTGTGAAAGACGATGCTACATTCACTTGGGAAGCGGCAGGTAGAGCGTTCCCAAGCTCAGGTAAACTACCCATCCCGGTATTAAATGTGCATTTAAGAATTTAAGGTCGGAATCAAATTTACAGTTTCAAGTCCAAAATAAAGACAGAAAGGAGAGATAGGCTATAGATATTAGATATTCGTACTACAGGACAGACCTGTTTGTAACTAACCAGGAAGCATGCATACCATTTATTTAAATTCCCAAAGCTATTTTTTGTTACTCTATCCAGGTAGATAGCGTATGACACCTTGTCAGAAACCCCAGATGGCTGATTTCCGTTAAACTTCTCACAGGCCATGATACGTTTGCGATTTAACCATCTTCCGTGCTACAGAAAATGGGGATAACTTATATACGTCCTAAAATTTTAAAAAATATGTGATAACCAGGAAAAGGCTTATCCATGAAAAGAGTGCTCGTTATTTAGAAAATTGAATAAAATGTCGCCTCATTTATTTTCCAGAATGTCAGTGACCAATGTGTATACGCAAACTTAAACGAACAATGGAGCAATGACATCCAACAATGTAGAACCGCACTTTGAATCTTTTATCTCATCAGGGTATGCAGGTCCATTGTTACTGCCCACACAGTTGCAAAGATTTCAGGCGTTATCACCTCCCCGTTTCTATGATCTCTTCCGGACATAAAGGGCCAAAAATACCTCACATCGTTCATGAGTTTTAAAATGTAGGTCGCTGAATACCAATATTTTTTTTTCATGACTTTTGTCCCTTGATCTTTTCTTTCGAAAAAATATTAAACATAGGGTCAAAGTTAATGAACACGCACTATAGAATGTCCAAGATTTCTTTTATCGTGAACGAGGAAAGATATTCCGTCCTTGAAGTCATGACAAAATAACTCGCGCCAATGCGGTAAGGTCATAACATTCGAAATCTGTTCAACTGCTTGCGCAATAGCAATGGTACCAGATGGTAAAAAATGTGAAGTGTGTTCCGGGCCGATTATTGAATGTCATTAGCTCCATTGTTGGCTTGAGAATGTAGAGGTTATGTATATCCATTGGTCACTGATATCTTAGAAGAAAGAAATTGAGTTGACATGTTATTAATTTCTCTAAATAATGTGCACTCCTTTCGTGTGGGGATAAGCTGTCCTGGGTAAAATAATATTGTTTTAATTTTAGTGAAGGAAATTTATAAGTCATCCCCAGGCCTGTAGCACGAATATGTAATTAAAAAAGGCCAACATTGTATCATGCACTGTAGCCTATTTGTGAAATATGCAAATGTCCAGTAGGCCAGTCATTAAAAAAAAAGGTCACATGCAACCTCAGATATCAGTAATTTTTGTCTATGTTTGTTTAAAAGACCCCCCGGTGGTGCACTTCGAGTACCCCCGATGCTATTACAGGTCCTAACCTTGAGAGACTGTTCAGAGACCTTAAGGATATCCCCGACAAACAGAGGGAATGGATTGAGACCCCTAACTTGCAAACCTACCAACCAAGCAATACAAAAATCTTCACCACCCACGCTAGCTGTTAGAACTTGATGTTTTAAGTATGTTTGAAGCTTTTCTGTGTTAACATCAATCGGTAGTACAATATATTCCAGTCTCATGCCCGTAGTTCTGTATTAAGTTTCAGGTAAAAAAATTGGCCTCTTTAGCTCGGCGATAAGTTATGACAAAGTCCGGCCGAACTGCTGTAGCGCACCCTTTGAGACAAGGGTCCGACCTCACTATGTCGTCGAAGTGTTATCTCCTGATTTGATCCTTCTTGCCCGGCGGTGCTTGTTTTGGCGTGAAGAGCAGCGTAAAATGACAATTGGCAATTTCATGTTATCATTTGGCACCAGAAAAAGGAGTTCTACATTGTCAATACGTACAAAGCAAATGGCCGGCAAACAGCAGTACAGTTCAGTTAGCCACAATTCTCGCGGCAAAAATACGCCAGCATTCCCACTAGACATACCATAATAATGTGCAAAGAAACGGCCAAGAAACACATAAGTATGCATCAAAGGTACTCGCGCTCGTATTTATTCGCCTAAAGTAAATAGGAAAGGAATTGTGGCGGACAGTAGGCCTCATTTTATGTTTTTCAGCTCCTTCGTACACGTGCGATCGAAGCTAAAGCAAAATATTATCGAGAGCCGCCTAACCAATAACCCTACGTGAAAAGGTCGTTTTTATATTTACAAGGAAAAACATTTTGAGGGTTCCAAATACTACTACTACTATCAAAAGGTAACCATTTCAAAACTGTAGTTTTTGAATCGAAAATTTCTAGTTTTTTAAATATATAGTCCGGCGGGAGCCACAGTCCGGAATAAAGCCTGAAACTATGTTGCGTGAAGAGTCAACGTGATCGTTGCCCTATTGTTCACCATTGTTCCCGGACTATGAATACGCCGGACTCTATAATTACTTCTACACCGGATCAGCTTACAGAGTTGAATAAATCCTGACACACCACGATTCATTACCAATGACTTGTTAATACGCTAAGAAGAAGTGGATGAGCGTATTGTAGCTTACAGTTTATTGGGGAGGTCAAACATGAAGGATGGAATGTTATGTCTTCTTTTCTATTTTATGCCACTTTTGATGGAGAATTTGTTTTAAGTGACCCCTTTTCCTCCCCAAGAACGGAAAAACCACTGACAGGGTAGATAGATATTAGTCCCATACCAATCAGCATAACAGTCTCTTTACAGTCTGGTGGGGGAAAGGGGTTGTATAATAAATTCGATTTCCCATTGAAGCCTACACTTAAAATTCCTCTAAAAGTGCCATTTTCTTCAAAATATGAACATGTCGTGTTTTCAAAGTTCGGATCAGAAAACTTTGCATTTAAAAAAAATTATATTGATTAAAAAGGATACCAGATAACGCAATTTCAAAAATGAGAGCGCTTCTCTCTGCCAATATCCTGCTAGGTCCTTTGCTGAATGTGCCATACCTTTGGTTTTATGACATGCGTTAAAATTCTTTATGCATATCGCTTTTGTTCTTTAAACATGGATCTTGCACGGTTAAAATTAATATCCAATTAATATAAAAAGTAATTTGTATTTACCACCGTCTTGGCGGTTATTATAGAGTGCTGTCTTATTCCATTGCAGTTCCTGTCACCAGTGTACAGATAAAATTGGGAAGCAAACAAT
This sequence comes from Ophioderma brevispina, assembly GCA_023653785.1. Taxonomy (NCBI): domain Eukaryota; kingdom Metazoa; phylum Echinodermata; class Ophiuroidea; order Amphilepidida; family Ophiodermatidae; genus Ophioderma; species Ophioderma brevispina. The sequence continues at coordinate 46,433 of JAMKCH010071941.1, forward strand.
ACGATGATGGCGACAAAGTCAAGTAAATTCATGGCGAAGCTTCACATTCTCTTGCTCAGTTCGTCTTGTAAGACGGCAACCGTATTTCACTTGGAATTTGAGTCCAGTTTGGTGGTATGCATTAGATTTCATCATTTTTTAGAAAGCACGATTTGACGAATTAAAGTAAATGAATGTAAAATTCTTGCACATAATTCTGCCGTTTAAGACAATTATGCGAAACAATGCATGTCGTACCCAGTAATTTTCTAATATTTCTCAAATGTTGAAGTACGGCTTTGGTACAATTGCTAGGAAAACTCAGGAAAAAAATATATTCCAGTGCTAGTTCGCGAAGATATCACAGTCTTGAACAAGCTTCCACCTGGTATAAGCACATTGCTTTCCTATCAAACCAATACACCATTTCCATGATTGGTATAAAATGGGTGTTGATGCCCATATTTATTGGTCGAGTATGAGTTGCAAAAAACCCCCTCCTCGGGCGAGAACGTAGTCGACCCCAATATTTTAAAACTCATAACGAGACCAATAAATATTGGGCAAAAATGATCAAATTTTATCATTATTATGTTTTGGATCCAATATTTTCCCACACTTGGATCCATACAAACATGATAATGACCGTAATCGGCCAGTAGATGGCGCAATTTATGATGTGAAATGCGCACGGAAACCGTGACTGCACTAGGTTATGCCCATGAGATGAGCAGACACATTTCAGGTCATAGCTTCATCTGGAAATAAAATGTAAAGTTCTCTAATGGAAATTGTTTACAAATCAATATCAGCCAATAATATTTCTGTAGCGGGCCTGATGAGGTGAGTTCACATGAAAGACCACTAAGGGTCAAATGAGGTCATTGTTAATTTTGGGTGCGTAAAGTGTATGCAAAGTACTCTCACTTGAAAAAAATCAGACCTCAGCATCGAGCAAGTTGGCGGCAACCCAAAGCCCTTGGGTAAGGGATCTTAAGAGGGTCCACACACATTTCATGTCAAACGATGTCATTGTCGAGTGTGATTAGTTCATTTTCCAATGCAGGTAGGTAAAAAAACTAGAATCAAATGAAGTCACGTGGGTGCGGAGAAGGGTTTATTATTGGGTGAAGAACTGTCAAAATAGATCAACAATAGCAATTCATTTAAACCTGATGTAGGCCCGGGGGGGTACTGACATAGGAAAGATGTACGGGTATGTGCGGCCCGTAAGACACCATTTTGCACATCTCCCAGCAGTTCTAAGGGTTCCAGTTGAAGCATAATCACTATTAGTCACGTCATTTGGTGTAACGAGGTGCTATCTGGGTCTTGGAACCTACACGCAATCAGTTGAATTGCCGATCAATGTCTTAATCAATGTCTCCAAGATAACACCTTGCCGTGGTATTGCACGTTTTATTTGCAATATTTTATGCATGTAGGCGATGTTTATAGTGGATCCGTCCAAAACCAACAGAAAACAAAAACGGTGTTTACCAAGTGTCGAAATCGTAAATGTTTTGTCTTTTTTTTCTCTCTCTCTCTCTCCTGAAAGTCGGAAGATGAACCTCCTGGAACAATTCACTCTGTGAATTCACGTAATGAGTCAAATTAGCAGTAGCACCTTTTTGACTTGTCAGTGTGTGGGAAAGATCATGCAAAAAAAGGTGGCAGGTTCAGCGACAAATGATGCACTACAAAAGCTTGGTGGAGAGGAAGTTGGCTATGACATTGAGTTGGATGTTTTAGGTATTGTGTCACGTTAGTCTCTAGAAGGCTAATGAGTCTTTAAAAAAAGAAAGAAGAGTTTTTTGGCACCCAAACGATCTCAACAAAAAACCTTATGTAGCATGTGTAATTGTATATAGGAAATAGAGTCTCGAGCGAACTTTTAATTCTCATGTGTATTACATGTACTGCTCATGTAACCACAGCGGAATTAACCCCGAATTTCACTTTTTGACAAAAATATAACGATGGTTGTATATCTGGAACGGTAAGATAGATATAGAAAGCTCACAACATTTTAATTAAAAAACAATAAGATTTATTGCCAAAAACTCATCCTGTGTAGTTATACATGAAGGTTAACCACCACTAACTAACTTAGAATTGTAACTTTAAGCATGTTTCTTTCACATTTGAGCATAAAACTAAAAATCACCAAATGACCCAAGTTCACATATGGTGACCAGAAAACTCTTAGTGAATTACTAAATTGCAAAGTACATCAAAACGCCAGCACGAGATAATTTGTAGTCGGTTACGGCTCAATCGAGGTGAAATTTGAGTAAATAGTACTCAAACTTGCTATCCAAATGACTTTAATTTATATCTATTACAATGATGAGGAAAGCAAACCAAACAAATCTGAATTAGGGGGGGGTAGGGGGTATGGGGTCTGGAACTATGCTAAAAAATTGTTCTAATCCAGTAAAATTGGATAATTTGCAATGGCTAAATGTGTAGATTGTAATGCTACAAAATGTATTTTTTTCGATCGCAATTGGACAATCGGTTACCGAGATATAGCTGATCAAGTGAAGTAGTGTACGCAAAATTGGCCAAAAATGCATCATCTCCTATACTTTATACATGTTAAAAATTTCAAGGGTTATATTTAAGATAGTTTAAAAGATTCTTATTTTATGACCTATTAACACATTTATTTTGGCTAAGTTGAAGTAAATAAATACTCAAATTATCCTTTCCATAATTAAAGTACTTAAATGTCACCGGGTAAGTATTTTTTATGTATTTTATTGTTTTCCCACCCGGCGATTTTAAAGAAAATTATTTTAAAAATAATAACAGGACATGGATGCACCTCTTTCGATGATTCTTTCATTAATAATTATGATATTCATTATAAAATTAAATTTACAAAATAATCCATATTTCATAACATCAACGCGCCCTCAATTTTGTCTAAATGTTTCGAGGCCTATCACTCGTTTCGTTAATACGCACATCATCCAAAACGAGAACGAACGTAACCTAGAGAACGCTACCAGCTATTGACATTAAATTTGGCAACACTAATTAAGCAATCAGGCGAGTTAACCATGAAGGCCGATTTTCAAATTGTGTTCCAAATTCAAATTACGCATGAAATTAGGCGAGGTCCGATTGCCGTTTTTAATAAACAAATTGAATTTTCCCATGAAAATGTGAATCGGCGAGAAACGCAAAACCAAATTAATTATTCGTGTCACTAATATTCCACCTTTATGTCATAAATTTTGTGTTATTTGATATTCGTCAAATCCGTTGACACCTAAATAGAAAAAGCGATTTATTCTTTAATGGATTGTTTTAAGAATTTTTGAAGATACGCATATACACAACCACACACACAAACATTTCAGACCATTCCAAAAGACATCATTTAATGCAGCAAATTGAGGAAACGCATATGAATACAATGAAAAACGACGATTTTTTTAAAATACTCCGGGAATTTTGTGGACGAATTCACGATCATTTGGATAGAAAATCAATGACACAAAGTTTAAATACAAGACACAAAGGTGAGTTAGCAAAAATAAGGAATTGGTTGGTCTTTCCGTGATTCAACTTTTTCCAGGACGAAATCCGGTTGTTTGTTTTTATTAAAATCCAATTACACCATGCGAAATTAAATGGTAAAACCTATATTCGATGGATTGGATTAGTATCGTAGATCATCTACAATTATGTCATCGTTTCAATGAGTTTTGAACAACCTGACAAGGAACAAAATTCGTCAATGAGACAAATTATTCTCCATCCTGAATGAAGAGAGTTTTCTGTAATAGCCAGAATTTGTAATCACACTCTTTTCAATATTTGTCGCTTAAAGCCACTATCAGCGATTTTTTCAAAATTTAAACAAATCGCGCCTCTTATTTTTCATCAAAGTGCATTTAATTGGGCACTGTTGTATTGGAAATCGTTGTAATAAAGACCCTGTAAGTGGCTAAGCGTAACACGCCGTTTTTGTCAAGAAATGGTGATTTTTATGCTTTGTTTACTAATAAATGTCGGGATCCGACTTTTAGGTGTAGAATTAGTCGTAAACGGCATCTTCAGGACCGTTTTAAAATGTTCAAGTGTCTGTTTTTCACAAGAACAGTAATATAAGGCGTTGATATGACCTAACACTAGCAATTTAGAGACAAAATGGGGATTTTGAATTTGGAAAAAAATCACTGATTGTGGCTTTAAAAGACAATAAGGTTATTCCGATAGCATATTAAGCAATATAACAAACCTCTTCTTAAATTCTAGACAAGCCATTATTGATGATTAAAATGTCAAAATTGATACCTATCAACAGTGGTGGAAATATTCAGGAATTCCTTTTGTTCGGGGTGGAAATGCTCTATTCATTCATTAATAGAGCATCCCCCTGAACAAAAGAAATTCCAGAATATTTCCGCCCCTGTTTATCACAATGAAGACACGAACAGTCAACACAAGTTCGTTATCTCTTTGTTTTCAATTATTTTTCGTTTCATTTCACAGTTCGGCCATATTCAGCCAAAACGGCAATTTACTTGGACCAGATGAATCGAACAGGTGATACTGTCATACTGATATCTACAGTTCAATACAACTTCACTTGCAAAACGCTGGGTGTCAGACCTAGTGCATCGTTTATGTGGACAGTAGGCAGTTCACAATTACCTGCATCAAATAAAATTTCTACCCCAGTAAGTGGGGATATTCTGCTCTCGGATGACAGTGCCAATGGGTTTTACACAGCTACGTTTCGAATCACGAGGATACACTCAGCTGTGAAGTTACAAATGAAGCAATCGAAATTTTGAAAGCTCCGGCTGCTTCTGTGTCAATCGATTTGGATATATGGGGTACGTGTGGCTGATAAATAGTTTAGTATTGACTTTATCATGTCTATGTTACATAAAATCACCGAAGAGGTCAACAGTTAAGCCCAAATAATTGTCTCATCTTTACAACTTTGTACTTTACTATAATTAGCAATATTAATTAGTTATAATACTTGTATTTCAGTCCATTTAGGGAACTATTAGGCAGCAAAATTCTTCCCTTATTCAAATAGAGCTTGCAGTAATACTTTCCAATCATGAGTCCAATAGATATAGTTGCATTCCATCTTGAAAAAAATAGTTTTTATGAAGTTCAAAGAGAAGAATTAGCCAGCCATTTTATAACCATACAATTTGAGAAAGATAGAAAACTGCAATAGTACCTGTAATGCAAGGAACTTGAAAGATCACAAGATGAAATCCAGTTGGTTGGCAGGTCAAGCATTAACGATGGAGATGAAACTGGGGAAGTATTTGATCAGACGATTATGCTGGGAATAATTTAGGGTTTTCTGGTAGAGGTAGTACAGAGACACCCCGCGTTTAGCAGGTGGTGTTTACAACCAGTCTCCAAGTTTGAGATTTTGTTTGATTGCTGCAAGTAGCTCTATCATGCTGCGCTGAAATACTGGGCTATGCCGAAATACCGTCATCACCTTGCCGTGCAGCAGGGCTACCTGCCTATAGTCGATTCGCGTTGATACGTTCGTCCCCCTGAGTTTTGGACCTATTCAATTAAGTCGGGGAGGGAAAATGAATGAATTCAAATGCACGTGCCACACCGGATTATCTTGGAGGACACTCCTGTCATATAACTCACTCAATTCATGTATGGAAACGCACAATAGTGTATTTCAGGCCTTATCATTCCTCACAATAACATGATTAACAGAAGTCCCTGCGCCTCGTTGAATTTTTCACCTCCGCAAGAATGGTACGGGGTCACATATCAGATGAATCGAGTATAAACACCAGTTGCGTAACCAGTTGGGCAGGGGGCAGACTGCCCCCCCCGGACAACTAAAATGGGACGGAGAATGGGTAAAATGGGGACTAGAAGAGGGGGAAGAAGAAGAGGGAGAAAGATAAGGAAAGGGGAAGGAGAAGGGAAAAGAGAAGGAAAGAAGAAGGAGAGAAGAAAAGAGGAGGGAAAAGGGAAGGAGAAGGGAAAAGAGAAGGAAAGAAGGAGAGAAGAAAATAATAATGTGCGTGTGCTCAGTTTTGAATTAGTAATTAGGATTTCAACCACCCACCACCCCCACCCCCCCCCTCCCACACTCCCCCCCCCCCACCCCGCTCTTCAGAATTTCGAACCTAGAGGGAAAAAATATGGGTCTCTTGATTTTGTGGTCTTTGTATGTTATATTCAGCATGCTGCGATCCAAGCCATGTTGTGCAGCTGCTAGTTTCGCTCCATTGTAGTTGAGGGTGTCCATGTTTCTGATGCGTGTGTTATTGTTGGGAAGATGCACTGGTCAAACACCTATTTCAAACGCAGTGGTAGCTTACCCTTCATGATGTGGCCATGTCTAACAAATGCTTGCCAACCTGCCTTGATTCTCCTTCTTATCTCATTGTCTTTTCGGAAAGAGTGAATCGTTGTCCCAGGTAGATATTGTGCCATTTACAATTACTGATTCATGTTTGATATTCAGGTCTGGCATTACTCTAGTCTTTTTAATGTTCATTTTCACCCCCCCCCCCCTTTTCCTAATAGCTGTGTCCAGATCTCGTACCATGCTCTCCATTTCTTTTGAAGTTGTTAGCTAAAATCACCATATCGTTTGTAAAACGGAGGTGGTATAGTCTCTCCCCATTCACGAGTATCCCTCTGTCCTCCCAATTGATGTCTTTGAAGATTTGTTCCAAGCATGCTGAGAAGAGCTTTGGCGATATGGTATTTCCCTGCCTCGCCCCTTATGGGAATTTTGTTGCTTTCTGCAGCATAACGGTAGTTGAGCATCCTGTATAGATGTCTTTGATTAATTTGATGTAGTTGTGGTTGACGCCCTGCTGTTTGATGCTTCCATCAGCCAGCACCCATAATCCTTTGCGCACGAACCATATTATCGACCGGTAAATGCGTGTTGACTCCATTTCTTTCTTTGTCGCCGGGAAGAAAGCATCGGCCAAATGTTCACAGCCTACGCTAGAGATTACACAACGGTCACGAACGGTACACAAACTCAAGGTTAAGCACTGGACATGAATTTGAAATTGTCAAGACCATATTTATTCAAGTACAAAGAAAATAATCATGCAAGTCCGATATTCCAAGCCCCGTTCCTACCCCTAGACATGATGATAAAAATCATACATCTTTGCCTAGACTCAGCCTCAACATCCTAGACTCAAGTTACCGTCCCCGGTTACCCGCCCAAGTTACCGTCCATTTAGGTTTTTTATCGAGTTCTTACCAAATTCCCCAACAAACAGTTACACAAGTAATAATGCTGGATATATTCACTGAAACTTCTAATCTTTATGGTAGGGAATCATGTGGCAAAAGTATTACCAAAGTACGAGTGGAAGTTGTAAACACACAGCTGATACCAGGCTGGTGATGCAGGGGTGACGTAAATATCATGTAAATAGTCTCATATTACGCGCCGTTGTTTTAATCATGCCGCTGACGGACGTTAGGGGCCTACACTAAATTCCTGTCCGCTTAATCGTGCGCTCTAAATGCCCTACAGATGATACTAGCTTTCTGGTTGGTTTCAAGAAATTCTGAAGATGATGAAGAAATATTGAAAATACTGTTTACACAAAGGTGCGCATAGAATCGGGAATCATGTCTTGATCGTTCATATACTATACGTTAAAAATTTGGCCCACTAGACTTAAGCGCAGCTCTCGTTAATCTACAAGAAACGTTTGTTGTGCGGAACTATGATTACGTGTTATTGCTATGAGAGGTTCCCGGTGGCACAAGAAAATGAATTTGTACGCGAAAAGGTACTTGGGAAGGTCTTCTGAGCCGCTGTAGTCCACAAGTGACACAAACCGCAATGTTGTACTCTCGGCATTTTTCTTTCTGCTGGTTTAGGGTATGTGGATGTGGTCAATTGTTGATTTTTCCCCTAAACCCTGCCCTGCTCCCATGGTTGGTTTTCTTCTAGCGTTCTTTCCAGTCTGTTTGTCAGAATCTTTGTAAATAGCTTGTACATGTTGGACAGTAGGCTAATTGGCCGGAAATTGTTTAGATCTCTTTTATCCCCTTTATTGTCTTGTGCAGTATCATTCCACGTTTTTAGCACCTTCCACTGGTGAAGACATACTGTAAAGAGCTTTGCTCATTTCTTGTTGGCTGCATCTCCTGCCTCTTTCAATATGTCCATCATTATGTTGTCCTGTCCTTTGCCCCTTTTCATTTGTTTGAACTTGCGACTTTAAGTTACGCAATTGAAATTTTCTGAATTTGTCATACCTTTGGCTATAATGCATATTTTTTTTATAATTTAAACATGGATCTTTAATATCCAAAATATCAAAAATTGTATTTACCACGGTCTTGACGGTCATTATAGCGTTCTGTCTTACTCCATTGCAGTTGCTGTAACCAGTGTACAGATATCATTGGAAAACAACAATTACGGTGATGGGGACAAAGTCAAAGTAATTCATGGCGAAACTTCATCATTTCTTTGTGATGTTACTGATGTAAGACCGCAACCATCTTTCACATGGCAAATTGAATCCAGTTTGGTGGTATGAATTTGATTTATTTTTTAAAGCATGATTTAACTACTAAATTAATGGAAATTTCTTTTACGTGAATTATCTCGTTTAAGAAACACAAAATACTAAAATACTCATTAATTTTCTAATGTTTCAAACATATTTAAAATGTTAAAGTACGGCTTTGGTACAATTACTAGGCAAAATTATGAAAAAAAAAATATTCCAGTCAATCAATAGAGCATTGCTATGATTGACGGTAATCGGCTAATAGATGGCCCAATTATTTCATGATGTAAAATTCGTCATCACGGTCGAAAGCGAGGATTGTAAACCCACACTGTAATATTGTTGCAACAACTTCCCTCTATTCCTTTAATATATGAGCGCGCGTTGTTGATCGTGATGAACTCGGGAATAAGGAACCTAGGGAATTGACAGTGGATCAGCAAAATGATGACACCCTTGGGCGCCGCCAATTTAAACACTTGAAGTATACACCTTTCAGCTTCTTTGAGGTCTGAATGTAACACACGCTGACTGAAAGTCAGTTACTGATGAAATTCACAGCGTCGCGCACAGAGAATGATTGAAAGTTATGAGCTCGAGACTCTATCTGCTATGCCATGTCTATACGTTATCGGACTTAGCATCAAAGGTTGCTGTGTGCCCACTGCATTATGGGGCAGTTGCTGTGGCCCTGTGCTGCAATATTCCCAACCGCGGAAGCTCCAAACGGAGTGTGATGAACGAACGTGGAAATTGATATACGGGAATCGACATACTGTCACAGTCAGAGGCCTGAATGAACCCACAGTTACTGCTCTGTATGCGCTGCGCCTTCGTTCCGGACGCGAAATACACACGATGCGTATTAGGAGGCATCTGTTCATCCCGATTTTGGTTGCGTGACGCGTCCATTTGAAATTATAGAGAGAATCCACACACGGTACAGAGGCTTCTGTGGCGGTAGCGGACAAATGTGATAAAATCCTTTGTTCAAATTAGTGTGATATTTTCACCAATGTGTGCGATCTCGTTTTTGTAGTCGTCTTACATTTTGTCGCAATAACTATGTCGACACCAGATATTTCGGCCAATTTGTGCATTCTGAAATGCACTTTATCTAACCACGAGTGTTGCTTACACTGAAAGTGTCGGTGCGCACCTGCACCGATACTTTGACTTAAATGTCACGCAGACAACATCAAAAATATCGTTCCAATAGGTACACTGTTGCTCATAAAGTTGGAATAAAATATTTGTTACCACTTTTTATTTTTACATTGGGAGTTATTTATGATATCTGAGGTGTATATCGCCACATTACTTGGTCAGTCTCTTCCGAACATATCACCATAAACATAGTACACAAAGACGAAGACGGCTCGTTGACATTTTCCGACATTTAAGCAGTCGGCGATCATTTCGTCAAATGACCCACCTCTCGATGATGTCTGTGGATTTTACAGACCGTATTCTGCGATATTCCGAGGAAATCAGCGATTCAAGCTTGTTTGTACCCTTCCCGTCGGAGTGCAAGTACTCTTCGCCTCTGTGTCAGTTTTTGTTGTAAAGGTAACAACCAACTCTGAAATGGGCTTCTTGCACAACGGCTTGGAGCAGGGAAAATGAACAAAAACAGACGTCTGACATTTTATAGCTCCCAATAAAAGGCATTGTTACGTAATTCAAAATTATGCATTGATTCACTTCACCTGGGTAGTAGGGACTCATTATGTAATCATTCACCTACTCTAATATGATTACTGAGGTGTTCAAGTAGAAATACGTTTAAGGATTAGGTATGAAAAAAATATTTCAACTTTATGAGCAACAGCGTCTAAATAAACAACATGATTTTCAATACATGAAAATCATAGAGGCACACTTGGAAAAAAATTCTGGCTTTAAAACTACGTAAAACTGGACATGTCATATTTTGAGAGTAATCAAGTTTAATTACAACAATTATTAAAATCTGCCTTCCAATATATAAGTGTCGAAATCGTAAACGATTTGTCAATTTTTCTTTGAAAGTCGGAAGATGATCCTCCTGGAACAGTTCACAGTGCTGGGTCAAGTTCTGGGTTGATTAGCAGTAACACCATGCTGACTCTGCCAATTGTGTGGGAAGATCATGGGAAAAAAGTTGCATGTTCAGCGACAAATGATGCGGTAGAAAAACTTGGTGAAGAGGAAGTTGGCTACGACATTGAGTTGGATGTTTTAGGTATGTTTAAAGTTTGTCTCCTGAAGGCATCTTTAAAAATGAAGGCTATTTTTCACCTAAATGTCATTAACAATCACCCTAGAAGTTTGAGCATGTGTAATTTAAATTGACATAGAGAGTCGGGCGAACTTTAATTCTGAGATGTATACATGCCACTGCTCATGTAGCCATAGTGGCGTCTACCCCCAATTTCATCTTTGACAAAACTATATTGGTGGCTGTTCAACTAGAAAGGTAAGCTAGATAAGAAAGCCCATACATCAATAAAATAAAACATTTATTGATTTATTTGCCAAAATCACTGTAGAAGATATGACACTGAAGGTTAGACATCACTAATTCGCTTATACACATTAGTCTTGGGAAAAATAGCAACTTTGAGCATGTTTCTTTCACATTTAAATACAACAAAGAACAAGATGAAATCACCGAATGACCAAATTTTCAACAAATAGTGACCAGAAAAATCCTTAATTATGAATTACTAAACGTAAAGTACATTAACACGCCCAGCACAATATACCTCATAGTCAGTACTGTTCATAGCGGGCCAATGGAGTTGAGATTTGAAAAACTACCTCAAATTTTCGATTCAAATGACATTTAAATTTTGAGAACGCTACACGTCCACCATGTAAATCATCAAATGTTATTACTTTCTTAATACTAGTGCATTCTTGGATATTTAAAAGCAGTTCTTGGATTTTGGATGAAAGAAAGTAGTACATTCAATTTTTGATTCTCGCGGGAGCCTAGTTAATGTAACCTGAAGGGAGGCAATTGTTTACAAACTGTGCGGGTTTTTTTAATTGTCATTCGTATATTTAAACGAATACATTTAGGTAAATGTATATACATTTTGAAATACCTTATTTTCTTTTGTAGTAAAACCTTTTGATGTCACTATACGTTACGGCGGTGATGATTATAGCGTAGCAGAATCCGCCTCCAATCAGAATGTAGTTGAAGTAGTTTCAACACATTTGGAACCTTTTGAATGTTTCACAGTCAGCGTCAGAGGAGAGGCATCCTTTGAATGGAAACTCGACAATTCTGTAAGTATCTTTGGAAAACCATGTTTTGATGCTTATTTCAAAATATTTACAGATGCCTAAAATATTACCATATTATGGCTTCTTAAAATTTCATTGATGTCGTATTTCTGTATTGCATGATACAACGTTGTTCACAATGCAAAACATAGCTACACTGTGAAGTCTCTTTTACAAAACTATCTCTTTAACACCCGCATGCAAAAAAAATCAACACTTAGATCTTAGAAAATAAAAGAAAAACAAAATGATATCGTTTTAACCACACATAACCCACATTACCGTTTTAAGAAGTTTATCTAATTAAAACGCATTTGCCGACTGCAAGGAGCAAGGTTCACATATCTGTTTTCATGCTTGCCTTTATGCTAATGAGCTGCCTTGAAGTACCCTATTGCATAATAGCCTTTTGTTGCTCCTGTCGGGTAGTCATGTGATTTGAGCCCGGGAGTTGTGCCTCTTGTGGACCATCGCCACAGTGCATTCTGACATCGTGCATGAAGGTTGTTATTGAGTTTTGGCCAACGATTTTCCCACCCTCTCACCCATTGTTTGGGTTCCATTTGTTTATAAACTGAAATCAGTTTTTCCATGGCTGCTTGAATTTTACCGTGTTTGCAATTTTACGAAGATAATTGGTTTGTTTGTGCAGTCTTCATGGGGTTTGGCAGAAATTTGGCATTTACATTAATTTACATCAATTATTTTAGTTAACATATTAGATCACTCCAGATGATCTTTAGCCAATGTCTAATCTAAATTATTAATAAAGGTAAATTATGTTACAGGAACAGATGTGAGGTCAGAAGATCATTACTTCAGCCCTGACAAAACTGCTGTGTGTATATTTTGTGTAAACTCTCTATTGTTTGAATAAGTAAATTATAGACTTTGCTTGAAGATTATGATCGGTGGTGCAGCATTGCTATAGAATGGTACATGTATATGAGTTGCCCAAATTGCCAGATAGGAAATAATCAGGAGACTGGTCAGAGTTCTCTTGTCTGATGGATAGTCATATTGTATGAAATTCTATCATGGGTTCAAGAGAGTTTCTTGATCAATTTGAATATAATGCATATTGTATGCAAGGGACTAGGAGGGTTTCCTGGTTTGATATTGGGGATTCTAGGAGGTTTTCCTAGTTTGATATTGGGGATGCTAGGAAGTTCTCCTGGTTTGATATTTTGGGGATTCTAGGAGGTTTTCCTAGTTTGATATTGGGGATTCTAGGAGGTTTGATATTGTAGATGACTAAGAGAGTTTCTTGGTTAGGATGATGATTGTTAAGTGGACTGGAATTCGGGCTGTGATAATAAATTGTTCATGCACGATACAGATGCATATACCCACTTTGGTCTCCTGCGTTTGTTCTTCGGTCTGTCGGTAAATAAATATTTACATGTTTATGGTCATTTCTTACTCTCATCGTTGTAAAAAACAGTCATAAAAGCCCACATAAGTGTTTACTCGTTTATAAAAGTACTAGGTTAATATCATAGAAATATTGTATCACTCTAAAACCCGTGATTTACTTCATATTATAAAAAATGTCAACTAAACTTATCTGTTTTAGGGCATTTATTGTTACTACCACTGTAACGATGTTAATGATACGTTTTCATTTAATTTTACTTGCTCTATTTGATGTGTTTGCTTTATTTTGTGTATGCGTGTCTTGTATGTAATATATTGCTTTGATTTTTAGATGTTGTTTATTGTAAAGGGGTACAACATTTTCAGGCTATTGCTTCCAGTTGTACCTCCTCCATATTCTTGTTATTGCGATCATCCACGTATGTTTTTAAATGATGGAAAATACATAAATTGAAATATTGGAAACATTTAGGGGTCCCTTCTTCACCCCACCCCCCAGAAAAACACTGTTCCGTGGGAATATTTCGATGCCATTTCCCTCACAGGTTAATAAAAGCAATGAAATGAAAGCTGGAAAATATTGTCCACTCTACAAATACGGGATTACAAATTGATTTTTGAAAATATGGACCGATAGGCAAACAATGTAAACTACCGTAACTTTCACAAAGGATAAACTCCGGGTAGAGATTATTTGGTTAGATGCAAAATGTGTCATATTACTTATATTTATCTTTAAAATGCACGCTTTAGGTCGGTTTGAATCTTGTTGGGATGTTCAAACTTGAGGCACATTTTCCCACCGGTATTTACAAGGCTCGGGTATAATGGTGATTGTGATATGTGATTGTGATATGTCCTCATAGGTGACACGTTGTATGTAAGGACAGTACCATCTCTCGTGCACGCTTAAACCATTTACCTGGACCCGTGCCGGGGCCTCCCACACCAAGGATTTTATCAGTAAAGATTGGCCTGTGGTTACATGCAGCAACGATTATGTGGACAGACCAGATGATAACGGGTTACAGTTTCATTGAAAACAGCCAAGAAGCGATACATTTTGTCTAGAATTCAAAGGCAGGTTTCGGCCAGAATCGTCTATGTCTCGCTAGCTTAAGCAATGGTTCAGCTTCACTGCGCTAAAACAAAATCACTGAAGCGAATCTGGGCTACTTCTAGAACAGGTTCCCAGGTAGAGGGTTAACATATATCTCGCTCCATCACTCTCTCTCTACTTTCTTGGTCTCTCTCTTTCTCTCTTTCTCTCCCTCTCTCTAATTCAAACAGATTAGACAAGCTGCCGTGACAAAATGAAAATGTGAATCAAGATTAAAAGTCCCTTTTTTGAAATGCTGCTTTAAGTTTTTATTATATTAAGCAATTTTTTATTAAATGTTTTTTTTTTATTCTCACCAAAGATATGCAGGCGTTAGAATTGTGAGAGGTTTTCCGAAATTTGCATCTGTGAATATAAAGCTTTAGACATAGGAAAGGAAAATTGATACACATGGCATGCTCTGAAATTTCTCTGATACCAAACATTTTATCAAATTTAAAAAATGTGAAGACAGATCAGTCACATTATTGATGTAAAAACAAGAGTTCATCCCATAATGGATAAACTTTTCTATAATCACAAAATAAGTACAAAATAGTTTCAGGAAGCCCATTATAAAAGTGAGGATTTGGACAATCATCTGTTCCAATCCTGTTTAAGAAATGATTAGTACAAATAGAATAGTTCGACGTACGACATTGGCTCCACATGGAATCGAACCAGGGCCGCGGCATTACTGATTTGTTAAATAAGCGTTAGAGCTGAAGAATCATCTCCATCCACTCTAAGGGTTATTTCTCATCTCTTTGTATGAATAACGGGCGAGGACAAGGTCGTATGTAGGTCATGGGAACACCCATGGCCGACCCACATCAAAGCTCCTGTATCGCTGTAATCTATATATTTTGATTTGTTTTGGTGAGTTATTATATTGAAATAGGTCACATGCTTCAATTGGTTATCAAAGATGCAGGCTTATAGACCGTATTCAATATGACGTCAGGCACCAGACATGTTGGTGGACAAGATGAATGCATTCCAAGACTACAATACATTCAGCTGTCAATCGATCCATGTTTAGCGATGCACAGGGATCATTGACAGGTGAATGTATTGTAGTACTGGAATGCTTCAATCTTGTCCACCAACATGGCTGGCTATTGAATACGGTCTATATCAACATTTCTTCAGAAGCGCAGACTTTCTATATTCTTTCTTTATCTGGAATTTGTGTATTCCTTGGTTTTATTTTCATTTTCATTTTATCATTTATTTTTATTTTCTAAGTTTTTTATTATTATTTTTCTTTTTTTTATATGTTCTGTTCTTGTTTTTGTTGTTGTTATTTTGTCTGTTTATCTCATATATTATTTTGTCAAGCTCATTTGTAAATGGTTCTTTTCTTTATTCTACATGAATAGGTAGTCGCTGCTGACAGCGCACCTAACCACAATGCTAATGAATTGGAGCCTCTCCGGTTTGATAGTACCAGTCAATTTACTTTAGACGCTATTTGGCCTGCACAACATCAAAAGTCACTTGAATGCAAAACTTGGAACGAAGCATTACCAGAAGGAAATGGACTTGTTACAAGAGTGGTTTTAGATGTTTTAGGTATATTGTTTTTTGATTTGTCATCATTAAACACGGCTCTGTTGTTGTGGTATTTGCCAAGTTGATATGTCCGACTTTGATCTTAATTTGGACTTTATTGTAGCATTATATCACTTAAATCCCTAAATGCCATTTTTTGCCACTTTTTCAAAAATCGCGGAGCGGACCCCTGCCTTGATTTTAGTAGGAAATTGCTCCTAGATTTAACAAGGCAAATAACGCTTCCCCCCCCCCCCCATTTTACACATACCTTACCTCCAAAATTAAAAAAAAATCCCAATCGAATAAGGCAATGACCTTTTCGTTATGAAACTAGAGCGATTTGTTATCCTAGTATTTGTTATCCTAGTATTTGTTATCCTAAGTTTACCCTTGTTATCCTATATAGATTTAGCTTTGTTATCCTAGGTTTACCTTTGTTAACTAGGGATGAGGCGAATGTGGAAGCATAAGTGTCTCATTTTTACCTTATCCCTTAAATAGCAAGAAAAGTAGTTGGTACTCTCTTTTGTTATCGAGATGAATTGACAAGCAAGGTCAATGCTATTGACCTCTATTGATCCCTAAATTCTGTAAGTGCAAAATATTTTTGTTGCAGTCTTTGAGGAAAGATGAACAATTGTGGCCTATTTTTAAAGATATTGGAGCAATATAAAAGATTTAGCCTTTGATGATGACCTTTGACACTTGACATTTGACATTTTTTGTCTTATATCTCCATAACCACACGTTGTAGCCCTAGGTATAGTACAAACTATACCTTTTTTAATCCTTGTAACAAGAGAAGACAAATTCACTGCAAAATGAACCTCTGCTCTCCACAGTTACTGAATTTGCTCCAGATGACCCAACTATCCTGCAAGAGTTCTGTGACAACTTGAGATCTCCGATATTAATTATTCTAATCACAAAATTCCTTATTTTGCGCTCCAGCATTCAAAGGTATTGTTCACTAGTCAATTACCAATGCAGTTGTGCTAAAAATCTCAAAATATCCGGAAATTGGGGACGTACTTCAAAAAATGTGCTGTTATTCCTTTAACAATAACATTTTCATATGCAAATGTGAAGACAATATTTGATTATTCCAAAAAGTATCGACACAAACGCATAATAAAATCATATATATATCAGGACTTAGCATTTGCCAACATCAATAAGTTACTCTGATAGTCCAACTGTGCTATAACACCAACGGCTTTTTATATCGCCCAATAAATTTTGAAATTTATATGATCCCACCACATTGAATTTGATCACGTCGCGATTATTGCTATGGGGAGCATATCGGATGAATCCGGTATAATTATTTCATTTCCAGGATACAGAGTAAGTAATAATAGAGGTCAAAGATCAGAGAACCAGCTGTACCGTGATTAATTCCTAAATCTCAAATTGGTAGTCTCGATATAAAGATAAAGAAGGTCGATCATTTGACCTCACTCTACGAGATCAAGTTAATTTGTGAGGGAACTACAACGTGGTCCTATGAATGTTTTCAATGTCAGCAGTTAAACCCCACCTCAGTTTCAGTGGTTTTCCTTTATATTTTGGGCAATTGGATTTTTGCCTATTTTCTGTGGAAAATGGCAATTCTGCCGACTCGCGGAGTTTATGTCGTAATTGCGACGCAATACTAGGTATGTTAGTACTTATTTGGTATCAATGGAAAGAGGAAGACCATAGCTATCAAAATCATAAGCATTCTCGAGGGGGTGGTTCCACCCCGGCAGGGTAAACCGTGTTGCAAAAAAAAGACTTGGTCTTAACAAGGGGGTTAAGTCGTCTGCATCTGTAGTCCGTTAGTCGTCAATTGCTACCAACTTTATCTACCGGATAATTGCACGTGCATCTTCGGGTTGTTTTACTTATTTCTTTCTTTTTATTTTAATATTTGGTTTTTAACATGATTGTACTCAGGTTCAATTAGAAGACACATTACCGTTGACTTTCTTCCTCCTTGACGCTAGATGGTAACAATTCGAAAAGACATATTTGGACATGATTAGAACATTTTAAGTCCTCAACGAATTACCTCTTTTCACCCCTTATTTTACCCCTATTTTTACAGGGGACGTAATCTGGAATTATTATGAATATTGCTTCTTGTCCCTATTCTTACATTACCATAACATCAGACCGCTTGTATCACTTCTAAGGTTAAGCCCATGGTATATTTTTAGTCGCAGTGGGCGATTTCTGCGCGTGAGCATGCGTAACACTTGATCTTGGGCCAGAATCCGGTATTGCGCACGCCAATCGGTGGCTGCGACTGGAAGTATATCATGGGCTTTACGACAACTTTTTTTCTTGTGTAGTTGTTCCTTCTGCTGTCTCCATGGAGCTGGAAAGTAATGCACTGACTGATGGACAAGATGTTGAAATGGCTGTTACCATGGCTGCTACGGACTATGCTTTCGAGTGTCACACAGAGGCTGTAAGACCAGCGGCAACGTTTGAATGGACGCTGGTTTTAGCTAAATCCGGAAAAATCCTTGTTCTGGTATGGAAACGATTCGATGGTAAAAGTTAATAAAGGGTTATGATGCGGAAAGAGTGCGAATATCAATTACTAATTGTCACATTTTGCTGTCATTGATGCGTATTTTGGCAATTTATTTTTAAACAGCTTTGGTAATTTAGGCGATTTCATTGGTTCCTGCCGGTTACAATTCGGTGGAAAAGCGCACGGCGCACACCGTTTAAGTTGTGAGTTCGAGCCCCGCTGTGGCCAACGTGTTGTGTCTTGAGAAAGACACTTTATCTCGCTTGTCTCACTTCACCCGGGTGTAAATGGGGAACTATCAGCGGTAGTCATACTGTGCGTTGTTCTAATTGACTGCTGAATTTTCAATGTGTGAAAATGCGACATATCCTAGTGGCAGCGGAATAAATGTAAAGCGCTCTGAGACTTAATTGTATAAGACGCTATATAAATCTCTATTAAAATATTTATTTATTTTGAGGTTAATCCGTTCGCGTCATATCGCGCACGCCTGTCAACGTCTCATTACGTATAATGGCAAGCTGAAAGGGTCGTGACAACGCATTGTTTTTTAAAGCAACGCGTTGCTAAGGTAGCCAATATAAATAGACCGTTAAGCAACGCGTTACTTTTGAAAGCAACGTGTTAATGGTCAATTTCTATTGGCTACCTAAGCATCGCGTTGCTTTCAGCAAGCAAGCCAAAAGGGTCATAACATTACAACAAGTTGACGGACATCCTCCATAGCAACGGGAGTGTTGAAAATGCACGCTGGACAGCACACATAATTGGTATAGGGAAAATGCACGTAAATCGACTTTGTGAAGTCATTACTCCCAACAGAAGCCTTTTTGGGATATAGTATCTTTATAGAATGTAAATTACATTTGTTATCTTTCTATTAAAACCAAAATATTATACTTTTGTAAAAAATCCATACAGGTACCTGCAGCTTCCAAAATTTTTACTTTTGAACGTAATTTCCTACAGGGCCTGCAGGTGGGCCTATTTACTAGGTACTGGTATCATTATTCACTAAAGTATCTGCTCAGGTAGTTGCATTCGACCCTTCTGAACATTCGAGCCAAATTCCAAAACAATCTGAACACTTTCACCATAGGTACCTATGCAATATTCATAAAATATGCTAATAACTCAGCCGGTCCAGCGTGATCACGTCGTGCTTATGCATACACACTGCAGGGTTGCCAAAAATTACCAGCCCAATTCGAGGGCGGACGCGCGAAAGATCGCCCAAATCGCTGAAAAGTTGCAGAAAAAATAAAAGCGCTCAAAATTGAAGTTAGGGAGCATTTAAAATATACTTGTTGCGTTAATATCATTTTGGACTCGATCTATTTCACTTGAACAAAATTCGAAACAAATTAATTTCTCAAAATCGAGCACAGTGGGGGTTCGAACTTGAGCCGAGGAGATAGGAAGCTTTCTTAACCACTAAGACAAGCGAGGGATTGTTGGCGATTGTCGGGCTTTTAATTCAATATAAACCTTCACGGCATAAAGGCAGGCTTGCGTACAAACTATATAATAACATTTCCGTAACAATAGAACGATCCTCCTTACATCATGCAAGATGCATACTGTGATACATGGAAAGTTAACTAAGGAAAGAAATTTCGCCTTTTTGTAACGGAGGGCTCACTCTCTTTCTTTCTTTTTATTTTATCGCAACTGATTGACAGCGTCCAGGCATTGGTCATACACGGCTGCACAATGACCCTACGGGCGGTGTTCTTAATGATTTCTATGCTTGTTTGTAGCAAGAACATCTTTGTATGTGTAAGAACAAAATTTATGCACAACTTCCTTATCACTGGGGCTCACAGGCGCGCGGTAATTGGCTGAGAGAAATATGTAAATAGACTAGTGTGTGACATCATCCTATAGTCTGATTTTTTATTCCTGTCAGTAACGCATATTGTCGATGGTACAAACTCGTTTGGAGGGATGTGTTGAGAACAAAAACTAAAAAGCCGTATTAACAGCTGAAATGCTCAACTTTGTTCAAAAGAATAAGATGCTTTCACCCATTTTACATGAACTTCTTTGTATCGAATATGTAAAGGCTTCATACCAGAATCCATTGAATAGATTGTCGTACAGTCTGAGACACGCTATCGATTCCTTTGTTTGGTGTCAATCAAAGAACGGATAAAGTGTCATGAACATCGAGCTGGGTGAAAAGGAGGATTACGCCACTTAATATTGTAGTTATTATGAGTAACCAAAACTCTAAAATACTTGAATGAGTGGACCAACTGTCAAATATTTTTCTGGAACAAGACGAATAAATGTGTAGATTCCTTAGAGACGTAAAAGAAGTTTGGTGAGTAATAATTACTTATTCGTATCATTTCTTATGTTGAATGCTTCAGAGATTGTTCAAGTTTGGCGTTTGGAATTTATTCAGTGCATTTGCTTTGTAATATTTTCTTCGTGACAAAAGGGACATTTTTTAATTATGGCCTTAATCTTATTCCGGTATCGCGCCATCGAAGTTCTATTGTACTGATGGGTAAAGCATACAACCCTTCAGAACAAATGGAATCGTCGACACGCCCCAAAAACTTTTAATGAACTTACAGGAATAAAAAATCCTACTATAATTATAGTTTGTCACTGCTCGCATGGAAGCTTGTTGTAATGACGTATTGGTCACAACGCGTTACTTTCAGCAAGCAAGCCAAAAGGGTCATAACGTATTGGTGATTGGTCGCAACTCTTTGCCTTTGAAAGAACGCGCTGTCAAAAGCTCTATTTCTATTGGCTACCTTATAGCAACGTGTTGCTTTGCTAACCAATCAGAAAAGTGTTGCTTTCAGCAAGTCCAAACGGTCATAAGGTATTGATTACAACGTGGTGCTTTTTGAAAGCAACGCGTTGCTTAAATGTCTATTACTGTTGGCTACCTTAGCAACACGTTGCTTTCAAAAGCAACGCGTTGTCGCAATACGTTATGACCCGCAGTCTGTAATCGCAGTTTGTAATCGATCGCTACTGATTTTCTATTGGACACACAATATAATTTGGTTTAATGACCTTAAGTACCATTGGCATTCCGCAGACACCTGTCTTTATCTATTGACTAATTTTCAAGTCGTACAACGTCATCAATGCCGACCAACGTCATCAATGCCGAACATGGCGACCTCCATAGACAGCATTTTATTCTTCTAATAAAGCAATCTTTTGAAACATACTTAAATTTAAATTAGGCTGCTAGTGCACTTTAAGAGAAAGTATTTTGAAGGTAAAATGATAATACTAGATATCGCATGCGTTTTCTTGCTGAAGGTAGAATGACCTCATGTTGACCTATGACGAGCAGTTAAAGATCTTACGATAGTACATGGGGATATTGATTGCGCTATGTAAATATACTGCCCTTTGTTTATATACTACATCGTCTCTTTGCCGAGTACATCTTCTCTGGACGAGAAGTATATATAAGAAATATCCGCTTGACCCCATATGACACCAGATTGGCCTTTGACCCCGTCACAGAGGTACAGGGTCTGAAGCTGAAACATATGCATTAATCTTATAATCATACTACATAACATGGTTGATTTATAACTATTTCGACCTTTGCACCACTGTGAACAGTGGTTGAACCCAGGAGCACAACTGCATAGAGGAGGAGGAGTAGGAGTAGCATATTTGTTGAAATGGACGGTTCTGACCCCTGTGACCTCTACTCGACGTTCGACCTTACGCAAGTAAGGGTTGTTGTGGCCAGTTCTGGTCAAAATTGGATCGGACAAGACCTGTTGAAGACATAAGCTTGAGAAAATGACTGAAGAATGAAAGAAACACGTCAAAGACAAAACACTGCCGTTTTTAGTCTAGTGTTGACATGGTAAAACGCTTGGCTACCACAGATAAGCCAAAAGGGCGTCAGGTACAATTCAATAGAATACGTGTTTTTCATTTCAGTGACACAATTATATACTTTCAAAGTATAACCTCAATTGAAGTCGACATGGATATTCAAGTTTTTTATAAAAGTCTGTCTGATTTTGCTTGCTTTCGTTTTTATCTACGTCTAGACTGCTGATGAACCTTCCTCCAATTGTATGGACAAGCCTAATACGGATGACTCTGGTTTAATTGATAGTTGTAGCACAGTGAATATTAGCCCGAGTGTGAGATTCATTAATGCAACTTTAATTTGCAAGGCATGGAACAAAGGTTTGCCTAAAGACCAAGCTCTGACAACATCGATAATAATAAACTCTGTGAAAGGTAGGATGCTTTACCTAAATTTCCGAGTTTTGGGTTCTTCAATCCGATTGAGACACATAAGGTCATTGGGGCATGAGGTTGGAGTGTTTTGCTATCATCATAGATATCTGGAAGTGTTTTTATCCGTCCATGTTTTGGAGCTCATATAATGCATTCAAACATAAATTTATCCCCCCCCCCCAACGTACTAAATAAAAGACAAAAATGGAAACAAAACAACAACATTGCTTGTGCCTTCTGTATGTGCAGATACGATTGTTCACTTTATCAACAGTTGGAAAAACGAGGATCAATGTATCCTGAACATTGAAATCTAAATTGCTCAGCCTAACAAACTTAAAGCTTGACCCAATGGGCCCGTCTTGGCAAACATGATGCTAGTCAGTCCTGTTAGCCATATTACCATGACTGACTAGCTCGGACGTTAGTCAAGTATTTTGCAGTAGCTTTGGCTGTCATATAATTAACTCCACCTTTCAAATCCCCATTGTGGCTGTCAATGGCTAGTTTTGCGTCACATCAAGAAGTAACCTTCGTTACCTTAACACTGCCATTTTTGACTAATTCATGACGTCATAAGTATTGGGATCCGGACATTGAAAACCTGTGTTCTTCACAAAGCTTTACCACTTGCAAGTAACTCACTACAACACT
Organism: Ophioderma brevispina; assembly: GCA_023653785.1. NCBI lineage: Eukaryota > Metazoa > Echinodermata > Ophiuroidea > Amphilepidida > Ophiodermatidae > Ophioderma > Ophioderma brevispina. The sequence goes on from JAMKCH010071941.1 coordinate 69,669, forward strand.
TTCCAATACGATAATAATAACAATAATAATAACGTTAACAAGCATGTTAAAGGGGAAATTTTAATTATTCATTAGGTAATGAGTTCTTTTCTTATTTAAATTAATTAATATTCATATCCTTTGTTATTCTTGGGGATTATCCTTCATTTGCATACATTAATACTCACCCGTTGTTATCCAAAACTGCAATACAAAGGGATACGTTGGAGGAAACGATATTTCGCCCTACGAGCGTTCTGAGTGAATAACAAAAGCCAATTTCGCCCTAACGTACTTGATAGCAATATGATAAAATAATAAATAATAATAACAATACTAATAATAACAATGCGATGCTTGACTTCTCTAACTAATCTAACTTAGTTGCTGTATCGTTAAGTTGGACCATCTACCAAAATCATGAGGTATTGGCATATCAATGTGTCAGTTTTTCTGTATATCTGTTAATTTGAAATGTGTTGTGAGTATGACGTTATTGTGATGTCACTAGAGAATTGTTGTTACTTTTTGGATATCAATACAACGAGGAGACTCGGAAGTAGAGGAGACTCGGAACAATGAAATATACATTGATACCAAATTTACCACCATTGGGTGTGTAGTTAGCAAAATTATAGGGAGCTTGCAACAAGTCCTTGTTAGATATGTTACATAACGTCACGAGTCTTCCAAACAGACCAATCACCATTTTGGGCGATATTGAGTTTTTTGTATACTATGATACTATATACCAAATATTGAGCAGAAATATATAGGATTCCAATATGTAGGTATTATAGTGTTTCACTTTTGGAAATCGTACCCAAACGCCAGATGAAAGTCTTCCAAACAGACCTCTTGAGCTGTATCTGAGACGATTTTGCCCCACTGTAAAAAATATCGTAAACTTTTGCAGTAGTTTAATGGTATATAGTAATTCTGCCAAATAACTACTGTAAAAATTACAGTATATTGTAAGAATAAATTCAATTAAAACACTTTTATATTGCTGTGTTCTTTACTAGACGTATATAGATTGTAAAATGTCTTGAGTGTCTAAGCATACGTTTGTCAATTTCGAATCGCGCAGGTTGAGTTTTATTTTTTGTTTTGTTTTGTTTTAGGCATAATATTTAAAGGTTCTTTTATTTTGTAATGATATAACTGTGCTTTTCATGAGAACAATTCCTGTAATGTAATATGTTACGAAAATCTATTGAAAGTGCAATACAGTTTAAGATAGCACCCTAATTACATTGCGGGGACGAAGGCATCAGAAAACGAATGCAGTTTGACGATTTGAATGATCTATTGCAACACTAAAAATGAGTAATTGTGACTCAAAGTGATTAATCGTAAATACTCAAATCAATGATTTTTACAGTACTCAAATATTTACATGAGGAAGGCTTACAATTGTCACAAATACCTTTGTTTCATTTGAGAAATGTTAACAACACAAACATACATGTATTAAGTTACATTCAATTATGCAAAAAATAGTAACAATCACTCCTTTTACACATGTTGCTGTAACTTTTAAAGGAAATATGTCATGATTCTGAATATTTGGAAAATTTGGTATGGCTGGAAAGCTTAAGTAACGTAGATTACATATAAAATCAAAAATAAGTACAAAATTATCCAAATTTGTTGAGTATTTTGCCCTTTTAATTTTCCGCCCAATAGCTTACTCGAAAACGATTCCGACAAATCCACATCGCAGGAAAATAGTGACGTCAAAGTGATGACCATCCATAATTTACGTCATTGTGACCATCATATCGCAGTTGTGCCACTCAATTAATAAAACCAACGAAACAATGTAAATAAAATGTTCATTCTGTAACTTATTTTCAAATTTTATTATTACTTTCATTAATCCATCAATATTACAGTGTCAGCAATAACAATTCGAGTCAACACGATGTTTTGGTCATCACTTTGACGTCACGAGGAGAGCAAAATTGGGCGCTTTGATCAATGAAGCGTGGCGAAAAATCCGCCCGTTTTCTTCGTATGTCAAAAAAGCAAAAATTAGAATGCCTCTATTTTGTTAATTTTACATCAAATTGTATTATTTTTTCGGGAATTCGTGATGTATGTACATATATTTTATGAATTTAAGTCAAACTGAGCTTGACAAAAATCTTGACATATTTCCTTTAAATAAACCAGACTCAAATGTTAATAAATCAAAGTTATAGCAACAATTTGTAAAACACAGAAAAGGGCACAAACAAGCAAGCACTAGTATCTTATTTTCACATAAATTTTTTATAGATATAGTTCAAAAACCTCTTGTTATAGTCCATTCATATTTTGCATGATATTAATATATATTAATTTGAAAGAAACCTAATGTATATAAATTCAATGTTCTTATATATTTCTTGTACATGATTATCAGTTCACATATTTTGAATAATGTAATGTATTACTAGTTTCGAATACAGCTACGACTATTATAACTCTAGCTAGTCAACATTACCAAACCTGTACTTAGTAAACCTCGAATAATTTTAGGTTAGTTTAGTCCGTGTTTTACTAATTAAAATAAAAACCTTCAATCGGTATATTCATTACCATTTGTAATTAATTCTGCACTTGCAGTTGGGCCAAACCACCTTGTATTACTCATACGGGAGGCATGCTTTCAACCCAACTGACAGATATGCCTATGTGACAGCAGGGGAAAATGTCACATTCACGTGGTACAAGCGAGGGTAGTCTTCCGGCTGCAACGCTTTCGGGATCTTTGAATGGTTCGACCACTATTACAAAAGTGGGGCAGAATCCTGAAATGACGACATAAGATACGGGAAATCGATTTGACCGTATCCTCCTTAGCGTCAGCTATCGCCTTTCTTACCTGGCGACCACTCGGCCAACCTGCCCTGTAGTGTCCACCAACGAATTCCCAGACGACCCAGACGGAACAACCTTTGACTGGCAGCTATTAACCTTCCTGATTCTGTGGTAAAAATTGGTTGTTTGTAGTACGTAGTGTATGGCGTCACTGGCAGTTACTACTTGCGAAGCATTCCGTTTTACAGAATGTACTCGTAATTATTGTATGGGAGTTTATTTGACTTTTTTGATCCTTTAAAATCAACAACGATTGAAATCGTTGAATCATTGAACGCAATTCAAAGCAGGTTTTTCCATTTGAACGTCCTTCAATGGAATCCATTTTTTTTTCGATCGTTGCATTTCTGATACAAAGATTTCTTGGGTGAGTTATAGAAGTTTTCCTATTAGAAGCACTCAAGGTTATTTTCTCTTGTTTGGTGTATAGGTTCTGAACTGGTAACGACCACAACCCAAATGCCACTCGTTCAGTCCGGGAAGGCTTATTTTTTACATTCTGATAATGCCTAACCACTTTTGGCAATTGCAATCAATTGAAATTTGAAGAATAGATTGTTTCTCAAGGGTATATAATGAACTATAAAACAGGAAAACAGAATCAAGAATTGTACTATAAACCAAACGATCTTTTGCTATAGAAATCCTCTATAAAGCACGCACATGTATATTTCCCCAAGGTGACTTTCAACTGAAGTAAATATCAGTTACCATACTTTTTGTGGGGCGCCAGCTTATAGCGTGGCGAACCTATAACCACCTTGCCATCCATTTGTGTGTGTGTGTGTGTGTGTAATGTTAGGTGTCACTAAAATGTTTTTAATTGACCTCAATTGAAAAGTTTTGACGTTCAGTTGAACCAACTTGTTTTCCATAGGTGCCCCTGTGATCTCTCATATGTTATGTTGATGAGGTCAAGATACGTGCAAAGGCAAATGTCCCATGTGAGGGGGTTCCCATTTGTAAGATAGCTGATATTATAAATTTTCTTTGATATAGCGAGCGCGAAAGCCGAGCACCGAACTTCTAAATTATAATTCCAGAAACTCTACTATTCTTAGCTTCAATGGTTTAAAGCAGCTGTTTTTTATTATTATGTTTACTAGCGAGCATCTGTGGCATAGAAGGGAAAAAAAACGTCGGTCCCATAGTTTTTAAAAGCGGAACTTGTTTTCGGCTTCCTCCCTCGTACCTCCAGATACCGTTCTCATGGACTTTGAGATGGCTCTGATGGACGATGTGATCACCATTATAGTAATAGCTGCAAGGAACACTACGCTCAAATGCAGAACTCTGATCCATCAGTATCTTAGGACAGAAGCAGATTTCCGATGGACATTTAGACCGCCACTCTGAAGATCCAGGATATATTGGGTTTTTTTCACCATGTTGCTCTGTCCAATAGTTATTTATGTTGAAGGAAACCCCCCAAAGAAATATGTTGGTTTTTTTTCTGCCTGCCTTTGAAACATGTCGTTTTCAATTCTTTGTCTTGTTGGTCCAAATCTTATTCCCTGTATACGAGTTGAGATTGTTTGCTTGGATTGTATTAAAGTTTTGTATAGCTTAGCGAATGTAAGCTGAAGGATTATCTTCAAACATTTGGCGGCATGAACACTCACGCCCACGCTCGCGTGGCGCACGCAAACGGAAAGCTAATTCAGATTTACGAAGCAATGTGGCAAAAAGATGCATTGCCATGCAGCCATTTTTCCTGTATCCTAAGTAAAAACATTGAAATGCTTTATCCGTTTGTGTGCTGGATCGCCTTTTCAGCTACTTCAAAAGTTATTTTGAAAGTCCTCTGCCTAATTTAATACCATCTCCCTAAATGACGTTGGTCCACGAATCACGAATATGAGCTCATAGATATGGTGCATGACCGCTCCTCCAGTAATAAGCAAAAAGGTCATCAATTCCATTTCCTGCCATTCGGATAGTAATCGAATATAGCTTCCCTTACAAGTTTTTTGAAAGTATCTTTCATCCTTTTTTTGAATATTGATCAATCCATGCAAGTTGCAAGTAACTCTTTTATATTCTAGGGGGCTACAAGCTTGATCATATTACGCCCAATTCGGCAAAACCAAGCCGAATAGGTGTTGCCAATTCTAATTCTTCCAACCATCCATACAGTGCAAACTAACGTTGAAATATCTGGAGTATTACAAATGTTTTGCTGGATTTGTATGAGAAAACAGCTATTACTCGTAAATTATTGCCACTTTTATAGGATACGAGGTTGATGGACGGTTTTGGTCTTACTTCAACATTCGGTAACCAGACTACACTCTACATAATAACACGATGGTTGATTGCGATGTAGCAACAACAAATTCGATTCAGGAGCAAATCCACAAAAACAACAGCTGTGCTTGATGTAATGGGGTAAGCTGGCAATATCTAAATACCCTGACGATGACCGAAAGAGATAAGATACAAACTATCTTACGAATATGCCAAGACAGAACGGACGCTCGAACGACCAAGTCGGATAGGAGAACTTTTTTATCGGATTTCTTCTTTCTTGAATAATGGGGTGACTCCCTAACATAGCTTCATATCACAACTGCAAGTGGAATCTCCGTCAGACATGTTGGCAATATGATAATTAAGAGATAAAAGTGTAAGAAACTGCTTGATGTTTAACAAAGAACTGGAAAAATTGTTTCAAACCCCTGTCCTGAGACCACCAATTCATTATTTTGTCAATTATATTACTATTGGGCACCCAGCTGATAGCAATATCTAGTAATGGCGTCGTCTTGGAATCTTTCTTGATAATTGAAGGACAAGATTACCAGTTTACCTGTAATGTTCCAGGACTTTCGGGCCGAATGGAAATATCAGTGGGTTATTCGACATAAGGTCATCCACCCAACGAAAGCGTGACAATAACAAATAGCTCTGTTCAGAATGCACTGGATTCTATTTGTGTCACGAGCGATTTGGCTTGAGACTCAAGCTTACAACACATTCTAGTTAAACCTGGGTCCATGCATGGTAATTAAGTGAGGCTTTGGCCCAGCAAGGGGCTTAATACTTATGTAATATTGGCAATTATGGGGTACCATTTCCTTTGACAATTTCTTGTAACTGAAATGGTGCTTTTATTAAATAAAAGTCTCAGTAGAATCATGAATTAATATAATTCAATAATTTGGAAAATCGGCCAAGACCTTTTCACACGTGTAATTTTTTAATCCACAGGTTATTCCGACTACTCCAGTTATCTCCTTGGGTGAGATGACATTTCCAACTTCAAATGACGGACTGTCAAAATCGTCGGTATTATGAATCTTAAACTTCACCGGTGTATCATTCGGCACCGGCCTGGGCGATTCGGAAGGACTGGCTGACACTCTATTGTACTACGGATGTGACAAATCTGCATGTGCCTAGCACCTACTGATGATATATGTATGGATGCTTACAGTTCAATCACGATAACACCAACACCAGAGAATGATGGGCAGATTTACAATGTAGGGTAACTAACCGTGCCCAAACATCAAGTATCTCGTCCGTCTTTAGAAATATGCGTTCACAGTAAGTTCTCCAAAATATTTTGGTTAATATTGTATTGATGACAGGTTTTGAAAATGTGAAGTCTGGCTTTGTGCTAGTTCCTAAAGTTAGTACTTTTCTGTAATCTAAATCTATTTGGCCAAGTAACAATATGTTTCTTGTCCCCGTCCGCTCCGATTTTTGACGCGTTTGTTTTTGTGTTATTTGTAAAAATTCTACCAAAATTCAAAACAATTTGTAAATAGGAATTTATGAATTTTGCTTCTTAATTGGCAGCCCGAAGACAACTTGATTATGATAAAGCAAACAATACGTTACTTCACTTATGAAAACATTTTATGTTATATAATAGATATATGTGTCGTCTCAGCAGCCTAGTTTTTAACATGCGTCCATATTGAAAAACATAACCAAAAATAAAAGATAACAACTAATAAGAACCTCCCTCACCGATTTTTTAAATGTCTGGATGAGAAACACGTTATTTTTTACTTGGACATTAAATTAAGGCTAATATCACAGAGGTTTTATATCCGTAACGTTCCTGCTAACTCTTGCAAATAAAAAGTTCTACTTATCACTTTACGTAGAAAAACCCACGGTACCAATCATATCTATGGATGCTACCGTATTTAAGAATGAAGAACATGTGACCCTTGTTGGAGGAAATGCATATTCTTTTGAGTGTTTTACATCCGGTGCAAAACCAGCTGTTACATTTACGTGGTCAATAGATGGGAATCAAGTGGACCCTGATAGTGACTCTGTGGAAGACCTTAATCCAGAATATCCTCAACTGACAGATAGCGCAAGCATTTTGACAATAACGGCCAATATTGAAAACCAGGGGCAGCTACTAATCTGTAGTGTAACAAATGATGCTGTAACAGATATCAATTCGAGAATACAGGGGTAAGCATTACATAGAGCAGCATTTTGACTATAACGGCCACTATTGAAAACCAGGGGCAGCTACTAATCTGTAGTGACAGTAGTGTAACAAATGATGCTGTAACAGATATCGATTACGAGAATACAGGGGTAAGCATTACATAGCGCAAGCATTTTGACTATAACGGCCACTATTGAAAACCAGGGGCAGCTACTAATCTGTAGTGACAGTAGTGTAACAAATGATGCTGTAACAGATATCGATTACGAGAATACAGGGGTAAGCATTACATAGAGCAAGCATTTTGACATAACGGCCACTATTGAAAACCAGGGGCAGCTACTAATGTGTAGTGACAGTAGTGTAACAAATGATGCTGTAACAGATATCGATTACGAGAATACAGGTAAGCATACATAGCGCAAACGTTTTGACTATAACGGCCACTATTGACTTGTAGTGACAGTAGTGTAACAAATGAGGCTGTAACATCGATTATGAGAATACAGTGGTAAGCATTAGAGCAAGCATTTTGACAATAACGGCCACTATTGAAAACCAGGGGCAGCTACTAATCTGTAGTGACAGTAGTGTAACAAATGATGCTGTAACAGATATCGATTACTAGAGAATACAAGGTACGCAGTTCTAAATCCTTTTTCTTTAAAATACTGATTTCACAGAAAAATACAGAAAAGTTAGAAACAGTGAGCTGAATTTTACTGTAACAATGCAGGTTTTCTGTAAATTGTCCGTGAAATCACAGTTTTCCACAGAATCTACAAAATACGGGAGCGACAATTGCGACTCTCGGTTGGATTTTCAGTTCATTTATTCATTCATGAAAAATTCACCCTATATTTCAATCTTTTCCTTCAGGGATTGCCATTTGGATGTGACGTATTCAGTGCATATGTTTATCTTAATATTATCAGTAAGTACGGTGTCTTTATTCTTCATTAATATAAATATCTTGTGTGTGTTCCGATAATAAAATCTACAATTTCCGATCTTGTATCTGTTTCAGTTGCACCTACAGACGTAATCATTTCAGTTGCACTCACGAGTTATACAAAAGACAGTGAAGTTGCACTCGCGCTTGATGACACATACACATTTAGTTGTATGGTGCCGAATATCAAACCAGAGGTAAGATTTAAACATTGGAGAACAGTGTAAATTTGCTGCTGTGTCTAATATCTTAAGGGACACTCAAGGGCCACTTGTTGTCAGTATGAGCACTGTTAATATGACGATTGACATGGCCCATGATCAACAAGTTTTGCAATGTAAGGTCATCAATGAAGCGCTGGATGACAGTATCCAAACTGGTGTTGTGCTACAAGTTCGGAGTAAGTGACATGAATTCGTAGCATGTTCTATCAGTTTTTGAGAATTGTATTTAAAGTTTTATCTTCCTTTCCTTAAAATCGCTAAATTCATGGCGGTTGAACCAGGTTCCGTTGTTTAAAACAATTTAAACCGGTTTTGACGGGAAGAACGGGGCTGAACCGGAGAGCAACCGGTGGTTAAGTTTTGAAGTTTCCCCATATGGTTTCAAAACTTAACCACCGTTAGACCGACAATTCATGGCGGTTGAACCAGGTTCCGTTGTTTAAAACAATTTAAACCGGTTCTGATGGGAAGAACCGGGCTGAACCGGAGAGCAACCGGTGGTTACGTTTTGAAGTTACCCCTTATGGCAAAAAAAAACCAAGTTCTACTAGGTAGTCAAAAACCTAAATGCAAAATGCGATTTTTTTAAAAGGATTTTTACGTGAAATAACTCAAATTGGGTAAGTCAAACCAGTTGCAAACCATGCATATTTGACTGTCAAATTATTAGTTTATAAATCAAAAATATCGATATATGAGATCACTTATTTTTTTTTCAAAAATAAATCTTTTTAATTTTTTAGTTTTTTGATTTTTTTAATTTATAGAAAATAAAAAAAAACGAAATGCAGTAAAAATGGCTCAAACAATCACAACTGCGCGCGGGGTATGGGAAACAACCCTTTTTGTTTTTTGCCTTGCTTTAAAAATTTTCTCTGACGGTATCAAGGTCATTTTAATTGTTAATTTCAAGGTCCGCCTTCTGAAGTCGTGTTATGCATTAATGCCGCTGAAGTACTACCTGATAGATACCTACTCACCGCCGTCCTAGAATCATCTGTTACACTCACCTGTAAAGTTACAGGAGCAAATCCAGAAGCCACATGACATGGTGGTTTGGAAGTGAGATGATGCAAGAGGAGCAGAGTGTAGGCAGTAGCCAGGTTATCCTTACCCCAACAGTTGAAGACACCGGAAAGCAACTTCGATGTGTAGCATGGAACAATGTTGGCCAAGAAAGTGCTGAAATTACTCTTAATGTAATAGAAAGGCATGGATTTGGACTAGAACTTGGTGAGCTGTAGAAGTTATACTATTAGGCTGGATGACCTCTACATGACCACTGACCTTTCGTCATAGAGCATTTCTATGCAAATTGACGTCTAGATGACCTTTGACCTTTTAGTCACTCTGAAATCCTGATTGCAAATGTCAAACTGGTGCGAGCCCAATATCAGCTCCATAGGCAAAGGGCAAATAATGCATAATCGGAAAGACAGATCTCATTTTTAGTAGTATTGATTTTTACAAGTTAGTTTTCGCTATGCATCAATTAGTTATGTGGTGCAGAGAAGATGTGTGGGCCTTTGTTATACTTGTGTCTTGGAGAACGATCGGTCTTCCATCAGGTCAATAATCAATTGTAACTCATTAACGCCAGGTCGATCATATTTAAAATTTCTGCAGGGAGCTCATGATGGTTACTGTTTAGTAAAATAGCTGATATGCACCCATAATTCTGTAGCTGTAGATCTTACATCAATGATACATCAATGAGGTACCTTTGGGGTAGTGCTGAGAGCCCACATGGAGTAGCTTAAGCTCCGAGTTACACTGGGAGTAAATCTGGCTCTGTAGTTTTGTGTCACATTCGTGCCCAGCACAATACCTCTTCTGAAATGGTAATGTCTTTCTGGACGGAAGGATGTTTTGTGTCCATTATTATGGTCAACTTTTTTTCCGTATTTTTCCATTGGAGCTATTGCAGCCAAACTTGGGTGTATGGTATGAGACCACAAGCCGCTACTATCTGTAAACATTCAGGACTACTTGAGCTATTTCGGCAAATTTCGTCATATTATAGGAGAATACAACATGCTATTACCCATCATTCAGGACCCTGCGGTTGCTCCTACCCCTAAGACGTGCACGCGGTTTACAGACTTTATTTACCTCATTTGCATAGTTCAATATAATTTAATCCACTGTAACACTTCCAGCTCTCGACATACCTTCGTCTTTCATTCTATTTTGATTCGTATGAAGTATTTCATAAGTTCGTCTACATGTTACTGCGAACTTATCATTTATCGTTATTTTATTTTGTTAATTTTAAAGGTCGCTTTTTAAATATTTGTATGGGAACATTATATTCCAGTATGATTTAGATGGAAAAATTCTTAAAATGTTTTTCATTCTTTATTTACATTTCTTCAGGTAACATCAGTGAGTTAGCAGGAAATGGCGCTGTTGGATTGATCAATGACTCCGTCACTCACTTTGAAGAAGGTATTTATTTGGATAAGAACATCAGCGGTGCAGTACTTTAGTACACTTTAGTAGTTTTAGTAGTTATGTTTTAAAACTAATGTTTCAACGGTAACTGGAAATAAATTATACATGACCATTTGACTTCAAATCTTAAAAATCCGATAAGTATATTTATTATTTCAAAATTATTGCCCTCCTATTATCTCTCAGAGGTATACGTCGTCATAATCTATTTTTTTTCAACTAAATGTGAGGCACTAAAATTCTCGAAACATTTGTTATACATTTAGCTTCAGCCTTTTTTTTATTGTGCTAAATAACTTTGCCGAATATCACTTCTTCAAATGAAACAGGTGAGATGGCAATGACGTTCACGTTTGCTTTGCTTCAAGCTGGTGATACATTAGCTACTTTTACCCCTGGACTTTATGATTCGTCATCTGAGGAGTTTGCAGAGCTGGGAAATTGGCTTGCTACCGCTGTAAGTAACACTACGTGTATGCAAAACCAGAAAACACAAGAACAAACAAACCACACGCACGCGCGCTCGCTCTCGCACACATATTGACCACACTCGCCACAAACTGTAAAAAAGATAAACATTGCTGGCATCCGTGCGGGATTTTTTTGTTTGTTTGTTTTTTGTGTGTGGGGGGGGGGTCATATCCTCATCTACATATTCAGACAAACACAGTAGCGACTGCGTAGCCTCTTTTTAAACTTCAAAGGTGCTTGTTCCGATTTATGTCTATTGTGTTCGCTACTTGATATGAGATCCTGGCACTTGTACATACGCCCCATCAAGTACCGTGGGAAACAAACTTGCGGTTTTGATGGTAGAAGCAATAATGTATATTGCAAAGTCATATTCAATACTGTGCGAATATTGATGGTTAACCATTAAAAGGTGGTTTTTTTGTTTATATCTTGGGAATGAAATGGATTTGAGGCTCAAATTTCAGGACGACAGTGAGAAAAATACGGTTTTCTTCTGATATCAAAATCGATACTACTTCCGGATAATCAAGGAAGATCCCAAGACGATCGGAACACGCACCTTTAAGGCGAGACAAATACCTTTGCCGAACTTGCCTGTGAAATAACGAAAAACAAGAATTTGCTGCGAATTTAGGGAAGTTTATGATTACAGAGACACTGGCACATTGGAAAAATAGTGCGCCCATTTTTTTTCTAAATTGAATTTTTTGCATGGTTGTAAAGCTTTTATATACATTAACTCTCACCTGAAATAATTAAGCTCAGATCAACGCCCTTATGGGTAAACAGAACGATTTTATGATGAAATCACTCCGGAGTGATTTTATTCAATACACGACGGAAATTGCGTATAACACAAGAAAAAAACACGCATGAGTTCGATTCCCACGACATTCACCATGTTTGACCAGTCTGTGACCTTTGTGGTTTGATATCAACGAGTACGTGTCTGTGATATTCATGCAATAGACACATTTGTTGATTAAGGTTACAGCAAACCTAAAAGTTAGCCTACAATTTACTTAGATGTCTTTAACTCCTGTTAATGCCCCTATCTTATTAATCCCTTGTTTTTGGGTATGTTAATTATTTTTGTGTAAAAATATATCTGTATTCTTCCAATGACAGAGACTATCATTTGAGAGAAAATTTAAGAAATGTCTTATTTTGTGAAAATAAGTGCTGCTTTAACACATGTCGCCAGTGACAGTTATTGCATATTTGATTAGGTAATCTACATAATTTATGCACACATATATCACCACAAATGTTCTAGGTGTGAAAATGTGAAAAATTTCATATACAATCTTGCAACCAAGGTTTTTCTAAATCAAAATTGTATGAAGATTCCAAAAATCCTGGGTGTCATTTTTGTGTTTTTGCTGTATTCTAGGGGTCAATACAGGGGTCAAAATATAAAAGGGGCCAAAATGTGTTTTAAAGTATACCATCATGTTCAGTACCTTTCAAGGATTACAGAAATGTATAGTTTGCCCTACCTGAATGTTATAGAAAGAGTTACAAGGCAAAATAGGTTCAAGGTCACACTGTGTGTAAACTTCAGATTCATCGGTTTGTTTTTAAAATGGTTCCAAATTGTTCGTCTTACTATATAGAAGCCGAAAATATACAGATCGCGTTGTCAATGACGTTTTGATGATAATTAAGAGGGCAAATATGGCCGTGGTCCACAGGGTCTATGGGAGACCACTAGTCATATCTGAAAGTCTCACTTTGAAAGGTGAAACACAGAATTCATATATATTTTCTTATTTAGTATGACCCAATGAACGATTTAAAACCAGTTTCAACAAAATCGGACCATTCTATAAATAATGACCTTGAACTTTCTTGAGCCTGTTGTACTAAAACAATAGGTCGTAAGTATGGCAAACTATACCTTTTTAGAAACCTTATGAGCAAACGAACCGATTGGTATAAATTATAAAACAACACTTTTATTGTTTACCCCTGTACAAACTTTGCACCCTTATAAAACACCCAAGAACACATTTTTAAAAATTACACCCATAATTTTCAGATTCTCCATATATTGGAAAAATATGGTGTCAAAATTGTATATGAAAAAAACTAAACCAAAAAATTAAGTACAATTCCCCATGTACTATGATCGCAAAAGCAGATGAGACAAGTGGTTCGAGAACCGCCTTTTATAAATAAAAAAACGTGCTGTGAATTCAGCGCCGATCGGCGTGCTCTCACGGGTGTAACCTTGATAAACTTACCACAAATAATTGTTATATATCCCTAACGTCCCTAGAGGAAAATCTAACAATCACCGCAAAAAGTGAGGTAGCGTTATTTTTTGTTGTCAGATCTAGGAGCAATTTCCCACTAACCCAAGGCAGGGTCCGCTCCGTAATTTTTGTCAGGTGGGTTTGAAGTGATTAAGGGACGTTAGGGATATAGTGTAAAAATAATGGACTTACTTATTATTTCACTTTTATTTTCTCTTACCAATGTCAAACAGTTGTACTTCATATTCGAAGAAGAAAGTAACTTCTTAAGACTAGTTGTCACAGACTTTCAACCTGGCAGTGTTCGCGTCAATACAACAGTTGTATTCAGAAATAACCCGGATCTGGATATGACCGATATCGAACGAATGTTGTGGTCTGCTGTCGATCAAGACACAGGACACATTGGATTGGACTTGTATATTGATACAGCTCCCGATAGTGTACATTTTGAAGGTAAAAACTGGTTATTTTTAAGATATACTATGGTTTTTATATTTCAATGATGCATATCGTTTATTTAACGTCATTTGAACATATATGATTCTTTATTTATTCAACCCAGTTGCAATGTGGGAAATTTCACAACATTCATATTTTAATATATGTCAAAGCATTTCAGGGCATTAACAGTAGTTATCCGACTAGGATAGTGCTGTCGGTTGGCGTTGAGATAGCGATTAACCTCTTTTTTTAAACAGGCCAACTTCTCCTGGTGTGAGATGAATTCTAAAAGAGCATTCCAAATGCGGGCAGCTGATGGATTACTGGTAACTAGGTTGGAACGAAGAACTTCGACAGTAACGTCATGTGATCTGATGGAACATTTAAGTCGGAGATCCAACTGTAGATGGTCACAAAGCAGTTGACCAAGAATTCTGGTACCTCCATATGGCGAAACAGTGTGTGAGCTCCAACCATTTTTTGTGTTCCCAGAGACTTATTTGATGTGCTCATTGGCCCTTTTCAGGAAGACAAGTGGTGCGGATGGCACGCATTTTAACTGCATCCAGTTGAGACTGCGACGTGGGAGTTACTCCAATCTAAACAGAGCTAATATATTCCAACATAGATCTTACTCTATCCTTGTAGATCACCAATGTTATAGGCTTGCCAGAAAAACGAAGGGCACGGTGTTAAACCCAGAGGCCTGGGTGCTATACTCTATCAAACGCTTTACTTCTTCTTGCGTATGAGGCAGCAGCTAAATATTTTGAAGTCGGTGGAGCCAGCTCACTGTAGATTGGGGTTTGCGAAGTCTATATCCACCGGTGGGCGAAAGGTAGGGCACTCGTTGAGACTGTGATCCGCAGTCTGTGATGGAGAGCTACATTGGCAGGCTGGAGATGGTCGCAGCCCCCATCGGTGCATATTGCTGTGCGAATCCTGTTCAAGGTGACCCATTCCTTACGTGGAAGATTGCTACGAGGTGGGAGTTCTGTCATAGGTGTGATAGGGATTTGGTCTGTTGAGTGAAGTTGTCCCTGATGTCGAAGATGTGAATGGGAGCTGGGAGGGAGTTTAGCAGCGTGTAGACGGAAGGGTCGACGAGAGCGCAGTCTCTGTCTGCCGAGCTGGTGTGACTCTTTGACAGTGTTATGCAGCAGGTGCTTGTTGTCCAACAGAGCCTTATTCAGCAGTTTATGCGTGCGATGTTCTCTCCGAAGCACTGCAGGTGCAATGCCTGAGAGCACTGGTAGAAACTTAGATGGAGTGGGACGAAGGCAGCCAGTAATGGGTTTAATGGTCTCGTTGAGTACCGTGTCCAGCTTCTTTGTGTGAAAGCTATTGCACCGCTTGGGTGGCATATTCAGCAGCACTTTAGACCAGAGCCAGGCGGTGATGCGCTTTACTGATGTTAAAGCGCATGTCTGCCAGTCATTGATGGTATTGGCAAAGCATTGAGCTATGTATGTGTGGAAAACGTGGAGAGTTCATCCCTACCAAACTGCTGATCAGGAATGAGCCTGTGGTATTCCGGATGTTCCACATGGCCTTGATCAATCTCTCCATGACCTTTGAGAGCATCCACACAGAAGAGAGAGAGGCCGATAGTTGCTTGGAGAATGTTGATCAGCTTTCTTAAGCACCAGCTACTTTCAACCGTTCAGGCATCCTTTTGGAAGGGAGCGGGAAGTTCGGCAGCGGCAGTTCTAAGTACTAGCTGGAATCCCATCTGGACCAGAGGCTTAGTTGACGTTAAGCTTCTGTAGCTCTTTTTTTATTATTTTTGTTTAATTTTTTGGCATCAAAATCGCATTCAAATGCTGACATTGAAACAAGGGTCATAGCTAGGGGCACAGATGAGGAGGTTAAAGGTCATTTAGGGGTCACATTTTAGTGCAGTAACGGATTAGGCTCATATTAGCCATATAATCGGACGACCTATTTCGAACCGCGATCACTATTTTAAAACACTTATAATAATGGGCTATGTATAATTATGTTATCAAGCTTAATTGGTGTGTCGCTAATATTTGATTATAAGATACAGCCAATATTAATGTTCCCCTCCTTTGTATTTCATTTTTCTGAAGGGTACTAATATTATAATATCTCTAGAACTGCAAGTCTGATTGAGAGAGGGTTTTTTCAAAAAAAATGAAGCTAGGAAAATTTAAATTGAAAAAATTAAGTTTGATTTTGCTCGGCAAAATGACTCATTTTGCGTGGATCGCATCATATGTATAAGCAATGGCCACACTTACTGGGTTTTGAAATAAAAGTGAGGTACCTTCTTACCTCCTGGTTAGGTGCATGTTATATACATTTTATTACACCCATGGATATTCATGAACATAATCATGCTATTTCATTGGCTGATTCCGAATACAAGTGCTACTTCCCTAGGGAAATAGTTACAAAAATATTTCCCTACAACCTCGTCTAATCCCAGAGTCACAGTGAGATATAATAAAACAAATACCACATGGTTTATATCGGGCAAATAGGGTAGACTATTTTCCCCTTGTACTGGCTACGGGCTTATCACCCCTCACTAATCGGGTTCGGGTGATAGCCCGTAGTCAGTATCTCGGGAAAATAGTGTGCCCTATTTCCTCTCTCACCATGTAGTGTTTGTATTTTAAAAATCCAGTTGTTCTTTATGCTTTGGTTACTTCTTTTGTGATATGGTGTATTTTATCATGTTGTACTAAATATTTTGCTGCGCCTGCTTGGCGTACTTGTACTCGTTACTGAGAGGACAACCTGTTAAAAACCTATATAATATTTTTACATAACTCTTCTTTGCAGAAATATGTCCCGAAAACTTTTGTTTTGGAAATGGTGCATGCAGATACAGCACTGTAGACTATATACCCTTTTGCAGGTATAGGATATTTAATGTTTTATTAATGTAAAAGTACTAAGAAATGTTGAAGATTAAACTTTACTTTGTTTTTTTTTTTTTTTTTTTTATTACACCCATGGATATTCATGAACATAATCATGCTATTTCATTGGCTGATTCCGAATACAAGTGCTACTTCCCTAGGGAAATAGTTAAAAAATATTTCCCTACAACCTCGTCTAATCCCAGAGTCACAGTGAGATATAATAAAACAAATACCACCACATGGTTTATATCGGGCAAATAGGGTAGACTATTTTCCCCTTGTACTGGCTACGGGCTTATCACCCCTCACAAATCGGGTTCGGGTGATAGCTCGTAGTCAGTATCTCGGGAAAATAGTGTGCCCTATTTCCCCTCTCACCATGTAGTGTTTGTATATTAAAAATCCAGTTGTTCTTTATGGTTAGGTGCATGTTATATACATTTTATTACACCCATGGATATTCATGAACATAATCATGCTATTTCATTGGCTGATTCCAATTACAAGTGCTACTTCCCTAGGGAAATAGTTACAAAAATATTTCCCTACAACCTCGTCTAATCCCAGAGTCACAGTGAGATATAATAAAACAAATACCACATGGTTTATATTGGGCAAATAGGGTAGACTATTTTCCCCTTGTACTGGCTACGGGCTTATCACCCCTCACTAATCGGGTTCGGGTGATAGCCCGTAGTCAGTATCTCGGGAAAATAGTGTGCCCTATTTCCTCTCTCACCATGTAGTGTTTGTATATTAAAAATCCAGTTGTTCTTTATGCTTTGGTTACTTCTTTTGTGATATGGTGTATTTTATCATGTTGTACTAAATATTTTGCTGCGCCTGCTTGGCCTACTTGTACTCGTTACTGAGAGGACAACCTGTTAAAAACCTATATAATATTTTTACATAACTCTTCTTTGCAGAAATATGTCCCGAAAACCTTTGTTTTGGAAATGGTGCATGCAGATAACAGCACTGTAGACCTATAATACCCTTTTTCAGGTATGATATTTAATGTATTTATTAATGTAAAAGTACTAAGAAATGTTTCTGAGATTACACTTTCCTTGACCATTTTGCCCGCACAGTTGGTGGCTTTATGTTATTTGCGTCAGACGTATGAATGTCTGTCTGTATAGTCTTTCTGTGCTGTAAACCTATACAAACGCAACTACCCTTTAAGCATAGCCTTAGGAACCGGGGTGGTGCTAGGGGCTCAGCCCCCTCCAATAATTTGTGCCCCCCCCCCCCAATATTTGCAGCTGGAAAAGAATTAAAAGTTTAAAACATTCAAACCAATTTTCCAGTATATGAACTATAAAATGTCACGAAATACCCATAAATTAATGGTTTTCAGCCATATTTCACACTGTAACTAGCCTCAATGGTATCCGTAAAGAAATCCATTAGGCTCGTACATGTCTAATTTTTTGACTCTGAAATGTTATATTACCAACTCTATATTTGTTATCAGTAACATATAATATAAAAAGACAATCACAGTCCGATATTCAGTAATCCTGAAAACATATAAAATTTTGGAATTAATTTCATAGTACCATTTTGTATTACAATTTATAACATGACCATGAGGTCAAAAGTTCAATTGACCTCACAGCACTCAATTCAAATCCCATCCCTCCAAGTTTTATGACCATGCAACTCAATCCCTTCAAAGGAGGAAATCGGGTGTTGAATGGGTGGTGAATAATCAATACTAAACACCATAGCCAGTAAATGTTTAGTGGTGAACTTTTCAGAATTTGCACACAAAATATTAACCTAAAGTCCGACATCGTACGAAAAGTCACTTAAGAGTGTACTGCCAAAAATGGAATTTTGAAGTTTAATTATGGGATCTCATGGAAAAGAATAAGTGAATTTTTGGGGGTCATTTGAGGTCAAAGTAATGTAGGCAAAGCAATCAGTGGAGGTGTGTCTAATGTTGCAAATGCTGATTGTCTAAAATCTTTTGTTTCAGAATGAATTTTTTCATTGACAAGTTACAACCCTTGTTGTGTGTTTCGTCTGTTTAAAGAATATGTCATGATCTGAATATGTGGAAAATTTGGTATGGATGAACGCTATAACGTAGATTACTATAAAGCAAAATAAGTTAAAAATTGTCCACATTTGGTTTGAGTATTTTGCCCTTTAATTTCCCTCCAAATAGCTCTTACTCGAAACGATTCCGACAAATCCACAACGCAGGCAAATGGTGACGCAAAGGGTGATGACCATCCATAATTTACGTCATTGTGACCATCATATCGCAGTGTGCCACTTCAAATAATAATTTAAACCCAAAAATGAAACAAAATATGTTCATCTGTAACTTTTTTTTCTAATTGTATTATGTACTCAAAAACAAATTCATGAATCCATCAATAGTCCAGTCCTCCCTCACACTACAACAATTCATCTAGTCAACACGATGTTTTGGTCATCACTTGAGTTAACTAGCCCGCCTTTGACCAATGAAGCCGTGGCGAAAAATCAACAAGACACCAAACAAGAATTAAAACAATTTTATCTTCTTCGTATGTCAAAAAAGCAAAAATTAAAAATTTAAATAAGAGAAAATAAATTGTTCTTTCAATTATTATTTTTCTTCGGGAATTCGTGATGTATGTACAACACACAATATTTTATAAGTTACGTCAAACTTAGCGTGACAAAAATCTTGACATATTTCCTTTAAAGCCAACACTTCAGGAGACCTTCGCTCCTCTATCCCCACCATGTGCCTCTGTGGCCCCGGACAACACCGTCAGGTGGCTAGCCCCTTTGACCCCCCTTTAGGTTCGACAGAGATTTGACTGGGGCGCACTCCCAATATTTGAAAATCTTCCTATCTATTTAAGGAAACCAAGCAGCCTACTCAAATTAGGGTGTCACCTACTTTTGCTCATCCCGAAATTAGGGATGAATTGGATTCATCGGTTTGGTGTAAAATAAATCTGTATAATCCGAAATCTGTAATTAAAATATTGTGCATATTTTATATGTTAGGCCATCAATTTAATTAAGTATCTTACATAGAGATATATGATGTTGGAGGACATTTTCTTAGAGAGCTGTCAAAAGACGATTTTTCTTCTTTAGAAATTGCATTTTCAGCTAATCTCTTCAGTCGGTCTTAACAGTGTAATGTTGCAAGTATGGTGATCTTGGTGAACTGAGATGTATAGAATTAAAACAGACACCATGGATATAGATCGGTCCAAATCTCAAACCTAACTCTATGAGGCTATCTGGGAATTGGTATTAAATTCCCGTTTATATTTTTTTTAAATCAAAAAATATAATTAATTAACCTTTTTTTTGGAACTCCATTTCTCCTTTGCTTCATATCCGGAAATGTTTTTCGTCCACACTCTAATAGAACTGTAATGCATTAATATCCGATTTCTTTTTTTTTTTCTTGTCAAGATATGATATGTAATAATAATTATTTTATTGATTTCACATCCCCTATAGTGCACATGTTACATATTAACCTTTGAATCTGTAGGCGGCTACAGCCGCCCAAGATCAGTGTTGGTCATTTGTTTGTTTCTTCATGTTCAATATATATATAAATATTTCAAATTAGTTATTTTTGTGGGCATATGCAAAAACATGTTAAAAGGCATTAAATTGAGTCCAAACAACCTAATTTCTGTTTTTAGAAGGCTTCCCAAATGACCATATTTGCATTATTTGGAAAGCCAACTCGGATGCCACTGAATTTGGTGTAATATGTGGTGTAATTAAAACAGATTTGCCCTTCCGTGCAATGCGTTAACATATTTTGATAATAGCCTTACACCGATCTTGTACTTGTAACAACTAATTCAGAGGGGTACTTTTTTGATAAATAATAATGTTGATTTCAAATTGAAAATCTGTGAGGATTGATTGGAAACTGGATTGTACTTGATATATGCATGTTTGTCTATAGACATTACCTAGTTGTCCTTTATGGGCCAAATGACACCGACCGATTTCTATTCCCAGATAAAAATAATACTGTAGAAAATTGTGATAACCCCCACTGTATTATATGTGAAGATTTCAACTTGGTGCAAGATCAAAATTTGGATACCTTTATATATTTAAACACGAATAATCCCAAAGCTAAAGAAGATTTTGAGTATGAAAGAAGAAGTGAATCTTTGCCGACCCCGGGAGATTTTAAAATCCAAACAACTAAAAGATTTACCTGGCTGGGGGGGGGGGGGGGGGAGGGGGGGGGCCTTACAGTAAATCCATAAAACAAGCCTCAGGTTAGATTCTTTCTATTTTTCCTCTGAAAATTTAAATTTAATAGATTCTACAGATATTTTACCTGGATATAGAATAGATCTTCAGTTACAGTTTTATTGCTTTATTAAGGTCAATATACCGTGTTAAAAAGCAACTTGGAATTAAACAATGATCGGCTTGAAGAATTAAGAATATGTTAAAGTTGTTTAAAGACTATTGGAAATGTTAAAAAGTTATATGCTGTACCCTCAATACAATATTGACCACATTGTAAAAATTGATTCAATGAATTTAAATTCCAATTGACGTATCACTTTTCTTTGAGGCTCTCTTACTAGAAATTAGAAGAGTTACATTAGCTTACTCTGCACAACGAAAGACAAATTAGACAAAACTAAGAAAAAAATTAAATCAACTTATTGTCTAATTATTATGAACGCAACGTTGCATGGGCAGCGCCATCGGATTGGATTTTTTATTGCGTTTCCTCCTTATTTTCCAGCGTAAGCACCGTAGTCCTCGCCCAATCATACCTTGTTTTCACAGGCGCGCCGTGCGCAGTTTTTAACACTTGCTGATTTGCCAAACGACCGTAATGTCTGAAGGGACTCCATGTTGAATCGCACATGACCGCGGTGTGAACGCCATCGTCGTGTATGTCACGGCGCGGCGCATATGATGGCGTGGATCTTCTGGTAACGCCTGTGCTACGCATCCCCGCTGGTACGCCACTGGAAACAATGGTTTTAATAGAAAGAAGAGCAGTTCGGCCTGAGAAAGTGTGAGAGAGGGGGGATCTCTATAACAAGAGGGTGGTGATCTGGGACCTTGAAGAGGACCGACAAGGAGAGATGAGGGGAGCGACGAGAACAGAGGTGAGGGAATGAGGAGAGAAGTCTTGTATCGCTCTATTTCTTTCTCTCTGCTGGTCTTTCTTTCTTGCTCTGTATTTCTGTATTATAGCACGGCTTGCCGCTTTGCTCGCCCTACTCTTTTTTCTCTCTCCATCTCCCCTTCTCCGTGGAGAACAAGTAGGCCTAATTTTGTTCTAGGGGAAATGTGAGAAAGAAGAGGCGAGGAAGAAATGTGGTCCAAGATAAAGCGATGGAATTGAGAGAAAACGTAATTTGTAGATGGGAAAATGTTGAGGAAGGCCCCTATAGAAAAAGAGAGAGGGAGAGATTATCATACAGAAAGGAGAGAAGAGGGAGAAACAAGAGAAAGAAGAATGGACAGAGTAATTTATAGGAGATAGGTAGTAGGGAGCCAGATAAGAGAACACAAAAGAAAAATAGAAATAAGTAAACACAACAAACCAGGCAAAAGGGCAGAGAAGGAAATAACAGAACTAAGCGAGAGACATCGGTAAAAAATGTGTAATTTGTTAAGGTCCCTTTGTGTGACGAATGAGAGAAGAAAACGTACTTGTGTATAGAGGGGCATGTTGAGGTCTACAGAGTAAGAGAGAGGCGGAGAGTCACACAGAACGTGCAGAAAGAGAGAGAGAGAAGAGAGAGGGAGAGATTGGTTTTAGGGAGACGGAATGAGAGGAAACGCTATATTTGAATGGAAAATGTTTGAGGGATACAGATAAAAAGAAGAAAACGGTAAGGAGGACGCAGATGATGGTCCCTAAACTGCACCAGGTTGACGGCACCTTTATATGGGAGTTTTGAGGAGTTATGGGGAAAAAATTGTTGCTATACAGGAACTATACTGGTTAGCAATCATGTTAGGAGTCTTCCTTTTGTAGATAAAAGGTTCCACCATAAAAAATAACGGTTTAAATGAACTACGGACTAAAAAAAAAACAAAAAACTTTTCTTTTTTTAAAATTATCAATAACGCGTCATTTATTTCGCTTTGATCTGTAAGACGGAACTACGGGTGATGACACGGAGTAGTTTTGAGAAAGATGATTAATATTGTACGGTACACTTATATGGAATTAAATATTGACGTTCCTTAAAAAGTGTAACTACGAGGCTACAGAATATGACGGGAACTAACTGATTGAGTTATTAAAGTGTTGTTACTCGATAATTTATGACAAGATGGTCTGTGTCGTCGTAGTTTTTAGTGATCGCTTCTGTCTTTCAATGATCGCTTCCTTCAGTGGATCGCTCCCGTTCACTCAGCTAGCGGGAGCCCACGCAAAGCGCAGGCCTCCCGCTAGTATATTAGAAGATGCATTACTAAATGATGACCCAAATGCATACATTTTGAAGCAATGAATTATCCAATCAAGATGTAAACTTGAAGAACTTCGAAAGAAAAAAAAATGGTTTTTTTCATTAGATCAAGCTAATGGATGAAGAGGGCGAGACCCACAAATACTTTCTAAACTTGGAAAAAAGAATTTTATTTAATATTAATATTAATTGTATTAAAAAAGGTGCAGACATAATCTATAGCGGGAGTTTTTAGTTGTTTTTTTGTTTGTGCTTTTTATAAGAATCTGTACAAAGAAAGCAACACAATATAACAATTTAGAATTTCCACTATCTACCTCTATAAACCTCACAAATCCATCCGAAGCCTTAGAAGGGGAAATAACGATAGGAATTAACTGCGGCTTAAATACTATGAAAGCAACTCCCGACCTATGGTTTACACGTGGAGTTTTATAAATGTTTTTGGGTCTGAAATTTCTTGTTATTCCTTCGTTCTTTAGTGCAACACGTAATTAAATTGAGACCATAAATGCTGTTACTGATCGATTTTGAAAAACTTTTTGACACGGTATCGCACAAATTTATCCTAAATACGTTTGAAGGCTTTAATTTCGGAAGAGATATGGTAAATGGTTCTGTGACACTTTATAATAAGCATCGTCGCCTGTAATTGTTAACGGTATACGCCATTTTTTTCAAATATTGTGTGGTTGCAGACACGGTATCCACTTTCCCATCCATTGTGTGTTATGTGCATAGATACTAGCTACAATGATCAAGCTGTAATGGACTATGGTAATGACATTGCATTTTAAAATCTCTCAGTACGCTGACGTACAACTATACTTTTTAGATGGATCTGAAAGATCACTAGAAAAGTGCTGTACAAACTTTAACAACTTTTCTTGCCATATCAGGCACTTAAAGTTAATCGGAGAAAACTACAAGCTGTTAATGGATTTATCAAACCAATATAGAACCCTGCATATGCAAAGACTGAAAATTAACTTGGAAGTGTTTGATAGGTACTTTTGATACTTTAGGGATCCCCTTTAGTACTAAACTAACAGATATGCCAGATATTAACTACAATAGAGTCTTGAAGCTAGAGAAAACAAATGTCCAACTGGTCAAAAGAAACCTAACAGTGTTGGTTAAAGTAGTTGGGTGAAATCCTCGTGTTAAGTTATATAGCGCAATGTACCGACCCAAGTAAGTAATTTGTTAAAACTTTGAATGAGATATTCTCCGATTTATCTGAACGGAAAGCGGATAAAATAAATAGGCAGCATTTGTACAACATTACGAAAATGGAGGTGTAAGAAGGCCTAACGTCTAAGAATGACATTGAATCATTGAAGCGAATTGTATCCGGACGTGTTTTATACATGGGGATCAAAAATGGATTGTCTGGTTCCTTTTATCTGCGACCTTTTAAGATGTGAAGATCTTTATTGTTTGGGATAAATCATTTTAATCATATCCAGTCGAGATTAAAAAATAATTTCTGTCTGATCACTCCCACTCATGGGCTTTCCTCATTAAAGTGTTAATACAGAGAACTTGATTTTACGTATCGCTAAACAATATCTTTGGTTGGAATGACAAAATAAAAGTCTTTGTGGATTTCTTTTAATTATAATCACTGGCAAATCAAAGGGGTGTCATATTCGTGACGATATTCTGAAAGAAGATGGTCTTTTATTCCAATGGAAGCATTTGTAAAGATATACTCTATAACACCACTATCTAGATATAATGGCATTATACATCACTTAAACTACCTTTCATTTATCTCTACAAATGGTAAAAACTCATACGCCTTTTCAGCCAGATCTCGTGAAGTTGTTATCTAAACAACAAAAAGGTTGCAGTACCTTCTAGACGCTTTTGTCCATCTCTAAATTATAAATTTGCTCCAAACACATGGCAAGTGCTTCTAATATAAGTAATGAGGTTTGGAAAGAGATATGTACATTAAATTATTAAGTTCTCAAGAGACACCAAGTTACAATGGTTTCAATATAGAATAACCAAAGAATAATTGCCACCATACTTACTTTTTAAAATGAACATCGGTCAAGTTGATTCTGCACTTTTTGGTAATAATGGAACCCGAGACAATAATGCAGTCTCCCTTTGTGGAATGTCGAATAGCGGTAACATTTTGTCGCATTTAGTACCTGGATTAAACAAAATTGCTACATGTTACGATTTTCAAATGACACCCCGTTTTTTTACTCCTTTTTGGAACAAAACAATTTAATTTTTACGTTGATAACGGTCATAGCAAATTTCATATTACCGGTCCAAAAAAGTTTAAGAACTATTACCGAGTATTGATGCTTGTCCAAACATGACATAACAGTTATTACAACGTTAGTAAATACCAGGCTGTTTGTTATGGTACTACCCAATTTTCGTAAATAAGCGGCAAGTCTGCGTAAATACTTGTACATTGATATTAATAGATGAATATCTGTAGAATAAGTGAACTCCATGTATATTTATTTCAAAGTGTAAACATTTTTGGTAATGTATGTAAGAATGATTTGTTCATGTAAAACACTTTGTACTGTGACCTTATGTGTAGCTATATATGTCTGTCAAATAAAAAAAAATTGGAAAAAAAACCCTACATATTAAACAGTGATCAAACTGTACCGGTCATGGGGACATAATATCTGGACATTTGCATACGAAAAATTTTGATTTTAAGCCGGAATTGTTCTATACAAATAAATTACTGTCTTGTCCGGTTCCGTCAACCAGTGCATGTTATGTTAGCACATCCATACCAGCAATAAATGGCCACTACAATTTAATGATTTTTGTCGATGCTTCAGGATCAGAAATCCCTGCTTATGTCTTTACCTTTAACGATGGTACCTAGATATGTTGGTATATTCATTTCATATAATTTCTCTTTGATTTATGTATTCATTTATTTATTTCGTTTTTTTATTTTAAATATCAGATGTGATGATTGTACAGTGGCGAAAGTGTGAATAGGTATTTAAGCCATATGAAACAATGAAAACTACAGAATTGACCACCAACTCCACTCTACCAACTGATTCACGCCTAGCTAGAGGCATGTGGAGTATCATTGCCGATTTTTCCAGCATTATCATCCCTCATTGCTGCCGCATCGGCTTGACATTCTCTATCGAATTAAACGAAAAATATGTCGCACCGGTATGAACGGACGGAGCGAGCACGTGGACAGGCTCAACTTGCCATGGGATATAACAGTTTGGGCGTTACGTATGATTCCAACCATTTTTGACACAGTAACCATCTTTATCTCATTTTGTCTAAATTACTTTATGATTTGACCCACAAACAAATTGCAGCAGAAAAACTTTTGATCAATATTCTGATGATTGTCCAAAAAATAAGTATAGTTACGGTTTACCAAAATCACTTGGTGTATACCACGTAAAATAGGGGTGATTTTAAAAAAATTTATTCAAATTGATCGTGGTTATTCAGATTTCCTAAGGATCGCTTGCCTGATTATGATATAAGTTCATACAATAGGCACATCTGAATACAGCTGAAGGTCATGGAAGGGGGAATTAACCGATGGTCCGGTTGTGTTTTTTTTTCATACTGGTCAATTGGTGCATTTGGTAACCCTATGGAAGCAAATGGCATATATTTTTATTTGACAGTTAATATGAGACCTTTAACAGTGTTAGGACTAGTAATCGCCCATAGAACCCTATTACAGATTAGTAGACCCAGTCATAATTTGCATTCTAACTATTCAACAAAAAATCACAGAGGGTACAACCAGTATTTTTTATACAAGAGTCATTACCATTTTTTCGTCTTTTGCACAATTTTTGCCTGTGAATAATTTTTGAAAATAATTACTTACCCCTATCTATACCCGATAATAAAATTCAATTTTATCACAGCCTTAT
Source organism: Ophioderma brevispina (assembly GCA_023653785.1). Lineage (NCBI taxonomy): Eukaryota > Metazoa > Echinodermata > Ophiuroidea > Amphilepidida > Ophiodermatidae > Ophioderma > Ophioderma brevispina. The sequence goes on from JAMKCH010071941.1 coordinate 96,993, forward strand.
GGCCATCCACATTGGGTACAATTTCATGAAAACTTCCGCAAAAGTTGGTTTTCCTTATAGGGTGTCCCAGTGACCCCCCCCCCCTTGGGCACCAACTAGAGGAAAAACTCTTGATCATTTAAATGTTAATCCATTGCATGTGATGAACATGTTTGGTGTACATATAAACACGTTTTTCTACTTCCCATATATTTACCCCTGTTATAAACCTTACTCCTCAAAACATTTTTCTGTCTTTGATTTTGATAAATAGTGATATAGGTTTTCCTCATTGCTGAAGGAATTTATCTGTTGCCATTAGTGTTTTGTTTAATGCAGTTTTTTTTTATATAAATTATGACTGGCCAAGTGTTTCAACCCAGAAAAGTGAATCTGAAGAATTAATCAGGAAACCAGCCACTCTACCAACCCATTAAAGGTGCACGAGAAAGATTCATGATAACACTTTCCCTAAAAAATGCGAAAATTTTTAATTTTGCACTAATGTAATTCTACAACAGTCACACGGTCACATATGTGTGCCGCGGCTTTTATTATATTTTTTTATCCGCAGAAAATCACTTAAAAGACTTCGCAGAACAGGTAAATTGGCCATGAAATACAATAATTGCTATGATTAAGTTTACGGCATAAATTGACATTTACTCCTAAAGTGAAAAACAATGGCGGCCGGTGACGTCTATTCTATTTACCGCTGCTGGCGGGATAGTTACGGATGACCTTTTCGTATGAACTTAGCGGAGACTTGCAGAGACTTACGGATAGATACGGAGACTTACGGAGAATACGGACTACGGAAAGATGTTGTTTATTTCGCGTCCGCATCTCCGATTTTCAGCAGCAGCGGACGCGACGCCATTTCAGTCGCATTTGATGCCAGAGGACACGTTCTGCTCTATTTTTCACAAATATCTCTAGATCCGTAATTATACGTAACTCATCCGTAGGTGTCCGCATCTCTCCTCCAAAATTGATCCGTAGGTGTTGACTGAGGAAGAAATACGGATAGTTTACGGAGAGTTACGTATATTACGGATAATTACGGGTGCATTGCGGATTTTTTTACGGATTTTTTATCCGCGGGAAATTTAAAAAATATTTTGAGATTTTCAAAATATTTCTGCGGATCCTGGCGGATGCTGCGGATTCTGCGGATTAATTACGGATCCATTACGGATAGATACGGATTCTGCGGATTTTTTTACGGACAAAAATCCGCAGCGTCCGCAAGATCCGTATATGATCGTGTGACTGTAGCATAAAGCCTCTATTAAAAAATATCCCCATGTGAAATGATTAAGCTGAGAATCATTTCTTTGGTACAAACATTGTGACATTTTACTATAGGAGCAAATACTAAATTAAGCCTATGTTATGTATTGAAATTCAGCAAATCAAAATCGCCCTTTGTTTTCTCTTTCAAAGCATTTCTGTAGCCAAATACCAGGTAAGAAATCTCTTGGGGGTCTATATGAAACTACTCATGACACAATATACAGAGTGGTCCAAAAAAAATTTACACTTTTTCTTGTGCAAATTTCTCAAAAGTGGGTAGACATATCAAAATGAAGGTATTTATTAACTACACTATCTTGTTGAAGCCTGGTGAAAACGGCGTTGAAAACAAAGCTGAAATGACAAAATGGCCGCAATTTAGAGAAAAAATGACAAAAAATCCCCTTTGCACACACGTAAGTCTATGGCACTCTGTTGGCGGTCACGAATTGAATCCAAGATTTACACACACATTGAACAATGCACCCCATCATGAGACTTGATATTTAATAATAACTACAAAGGAAAGAATTACGGTATCTCAAATTATTTCAGGTTTCTCTTATAAATTTAAAAATAAAACCGCTGCAATATTTCTTCTTTATGATCTTGTCCCAAACCATGCAAACATTGAAAATGTACAAGCAGAGTCTTGATCAGTCTTGACAAGAAAAACATGCAAATGTCTTTCAATTTTTCAAATTTCCCCCAATTGAAATCAACTTAATTATTATGCAAATGGACATTTCAAGTTCAGTTTCACGATTGAGATATTCTCATTAATTTTCAAACAGTAAACACTTCACACAAACTCAAAGGGTGGTCAGTAGTTTGTTACGTGAGTAGGCCTACTGTTCACGCAATGGTATTGATTACTGGGGCAATCTACACGGCAGCGCAGATCCAGATCGGATCCGTTTCCCCGAGATCCAGATCACGGGAGACCGTTTATAGAACTCTACACGGCGCAGTGAGTGCGAAAGTACGGCGACCTTTCGAAGCGTAAAGTGTACATATACTACGCGTAACCTTGGTGATCGAGAAACACTTTACGCGTAACCTAAAGTTACGCGCTTGAAGTGCAGCGACACCAGTGGCCGGTAGTCCCCCGCGCGCGTGGAATGTTTGTTTGAAGCCAGTTGAAAAAACAAAATTGCTGACCGCGTGCGTATTTTCATGTCCATGCGCCCTAAAAAACGTACGGCGCTCCGCAAATTGTAATCGCTGCTCCTTGAGCAAGTACACACTTTTTTAAAGCATTTTTTTGTTTCTTCTTTATTTTTGTCTGTCGTGTTTATCAGTTTTTACAAAACAAACAAACAATTGAAGGGTCATAGTGTGAAGTTAATTCTTTTTTCTCCCATTTTTTCGTTCCCCGTTTATTTTTGGTTCTTACTGCTTGAATATTTACAAACGCCTTTTACAACTGCCATTTCAAAAATAGGCCGTATCAGACAAGAAATAACACTCAAACAAGAAATACAACTGAAATAAGAAAAAATTAGTCGTTTTTAAATCGAGTCGAAATTGAAATTCAAACATGTGAAATAGTTTTACCTTGAATAAGGTCAGTAAAAATCAATAAACGTAAAACAAAAAGCAATAATACAAAATAATATGTTTGCTACAAATTATCCCCCTTTCCTTTTCCGTTTTTTTTTCCCTACGGAACAGAAACTAACAGACTTAAAAAAATTTCTTTATTCTCTTTTTTACCGATTTTTTTGCCCACCTTATAATTATGTTAATAAAAAAACAAAAAGAGAGAGAGCGGAAGAGAGAAAGAAATTAAGAGGAAATGAAAAATCCGCAAATGAGTAAAAAGAAGCAAAGAAAGAGGAAGAATGGTAAATAAAATAATAAATTCAAAAAAAAGAAAGTTTGAAGCTGAAAACAATCCCAGTCATATCATATATATCGGACTCCACGCTCATGTGAGTTTTTCTATGTTATTCAAATTTCTCGTGAATGTCCTATTACAAAACGTTTGGTTTGATCTTATTAAATTTTTTAATTTTTTTTCCTAAATGATTTATGCAGATGTAAATTTCCAGGAACCAAACTTCTCAAAGTTATAATACAACTATGCGGAGCATGATAGAATATCCTCAGGGTTTTATTTATTTATTTTAGGGGCTTGATCGTTTTCTTGTTATTTGTCTGCTTGGACTACTCAGCGTATCTGCAAGTTTTCCGTGTTTGTAAATTTGATAGTTTGATTTTTAATAAAATCAATAAACTACACTGTAAAAGAAGAAAACAAGAAAATGAAAGAACCAAAGAAATAAAGAAAGAAGGGAAGAAGAAAAAAGAAAACTAGAAATGAAAAGTAAAAAAAAAAAAAAGAAAACGAAAACAAGTAAAAAGAAAAAACTAAAAAGAAAAGTTAAAAAAAGAAAAAACTAAAAGAAAAGTAAAACAAACAAACCCTAAGAAAAGTAAAAAATAAAAAAATAAAAGAAACTGAAAAAGAAGAACTAAAAGAACTGAAAAAGAACAGAAAACTAAAAGAAGGAAAAACAAAGAAAGAATTAAGAAAGAATCAAAGAAGAAACAAATAAACTAAATAAAAAAGAAAAAATAAAATGAATGAAAGTAAATTTTAAAAAACTAAGAAGAAAAAAGAAATAAAACTAAAGAGAAAGAAAGAAACAAAAAGAAGGAAAGAAACAAAAAAGAAAGAAAAAAAAAATAAAACTGAAGGAAAAGAAAACTAAAAAGAACAAACGAGTCCTTAACAAAATGACAATCTTCTGCGTTAGTGCACATTTGGTGAAATGAACACAAATTGATTTTTGTAACACTATTTTTAATAAATACATGCAAGCATCCAATCATAATATCAACCTTTATTGTGAAACAAAAGACAATCATTTCCATGTTACTTTTTTCTGATACATCTTGGTATTTTTTTAAGTAGAAATCACATTGAATGGACCCCAACGCGTTCATTTTTTTTACCATACTTCCTTTTAAAAAGGGTACTCGTTATCTATTCAAAGGCCAAATGCCTATTGTGTAGTAATACCTTCTACAATTGCTGTACAAAGTTTTGCTTTGTTTACCACTCATGATATTAGTCTGCTATTAAATAGTTTCCTGCTATCAGTGTTAAAATCTACATACAAACAATGTAATTTCGTACCACATTGTAATTATAACATTGGAAATTATTATTTTGGATTATAATTGGCTATAGAAGTCAGTCTACAGTTTAATTGTCCAAGCACAATTTTGCAATCTGACCCAACAATCAGAAAAACCTGTTACATAGCTACCTTTAGGTAGGACTAGTCTCATATAAGTGCAAGCAGGGAATGTCACTATCACAGGTGGTGCAAGTAGGGTATGTATATCACTGACCATTGCCATGTATGGAAATATGCGACTCTTGAAACTCAACAGGCAGTATCAGTAACCGCTGAGAAGGGTAAACAATATATGGGCTGTGTACACACATTTAAGAACTGAGTACACGCATGAGGGTTTGGTCAATTCAAGATTAATCTCTGCTGCAGAGAAAAAAAAAGAAAAAACGAAAGGAAGAAAAACTAAAAGAAAAAACAACACCAAACAAATAAACGAATGCATGAGAGTAAACCTGAAAGAAAGGAAAGAACAAAGAAATTGAAATGCCCAATTTCTTGTTTACTTTTTATTTATTATGTCGATGTTCGAGTTCAAGCGAAATATATGAAGCAAAACGTGGCAATGAAAATCATAACACAGTGCGAGAACATCAAAATCCACGCAGCATAACTGTAACTGTCCTCGTACTATTTACGCTGCCGATTTGGTCGCCGAAATCGCCCCGCTGTCACGTATACCCCAAATTTACCCAATCGCTCGAGGATCGAAATAATCCGGCTCCTGCGCAGGTGCGGTACACAACTAACCACGGCTCATTTCGAAACAGGGCTAGTCGCCACTCATTTAGTAATATAGCTCGGTGAGCGACACTAACCAAGCGTATACACACCATGTACGCATTGCAGATCTAGATCAAGTTTGATCGTTGCCCGTGTAGACGAAACTGGATACGAGATCTTGATCCGATCTGGATCCGATCTGGATCTGCGGTGCCGTGTAGATTGCCCCACATAACCATCATATTGCCCCACAGTACTTACGTGTGTGCAAAATGGTTTTTGACCAGTTTTCCTCTCTACATGCCCGCCATTTTGTTATTTGAGCTTTGTGTTTCACGGCCGGGGGGGGGTTTTCAAGGTTCTAACAAGATATTGTAAGTTTAATAAATATCTGTTATAAAATGTCCACGCACGTTTTGAGAAATTTGTCAAGATATAAAAGTGTAAACCTTTTTTTGGACCACTCTGTATGGATGCCAAAAATCTTTCCGTTGCACCTTATCTCTGGAATCTGTATTGGCCAGAGATTGCCTTGGTATGTATCTATCGAAAGAAGCGTATCAAGGTGGCACCTGGTCATGGGAGAAATGAACAATTTGGGGGGGGTCTTTCGATGATCCCAAACATTTTTGAAAGTGTACCTACATGTACTTAAAAAATCCTTTTTATTTGTTTATCAGAATGTACTGCAATCTCGTAGAGATCCTATCGATTTACAACGTCCGTTTTTATGATATCGAAGGGCTTGAAGTTGATCCCACGATAAATCGGCCAAGCTAGACAAAAGTTTTCCTGGTGAGGTCGATATTTTTAAGTATAAACCAAAAACAATCCATTGCTATTGGAGCGGAGACTATTTACCACTGTATTTTTATTAACGTTTCCATTCAATTTTTTGTGGGAGTTATGAAGGGTATCTACACTCAGAGGCATTTCGCGATTACTTGAGATTTCCTGTACTCTAAAGAAGTCTTAATTTGCATTTCTGTACGTGACGGACAGAACTTAAAAACACAGTAACCTTAATGGGCACCATGTGGAATCATTTGTCTCACAAAATCAAAACTCACCATGGAATCAATTGAAATTGTGTAAAACAAAAGTTTCTCGAGGATATCTATTATCCCGAATGATAACTTTCTTATAGATAATTGTTTAAAAGTCTGAATTTTGCCCAATGTCACCTCAAAGTAAGCACTTGGCGTCTTGACATGTGAGGGTATCACAGCAAGATGTGATGGCGGACACATTTTCAACGCGGAGCCAAATTCCTTCGGTGCCCACTGGTCTGGGATCATTTCCAAAATTGGGCCAAAATTTACATAGATTTTGTTCAAAAAAGTGGAGGGGCCAAGTCTTTCCCCACCAATTTCTAAAGGTGGAGAGGCATTGAATGGCTTACTTGGAGGCAATCGCCATTGTTCCTCGGACCAGTGACGTTAAGGCCGGGCGGATGAGAATTGCCCGGGATATTCAAGGAGAAGGGCTTATTGCGCCAAAAAAATCACTTTTGACCTCGTGGAAACCCAATTAGGACTTCAAGGGCACAAACGGCCCAAAATCGACGGCCCACCGGGATTCTCGCGCAACCATAATGATCAGTCCGCCTGTGGATAGTGGTGCCATTGCCTATACATTATTTTTTTAAATAAGTTACCATTATATTGTAAGCATATATATTTGCATTGGTATGATAATATTAGTAGCATATTAAAAAGATTGGACTTTGGAAAATTTTTTAATAAACTGTGGGGAATGAAATTAAAAATCACTCTTAACATTTAATTTTTAAAATAAGATTATTTAGTTTTTTTGTTTTTTGAATTTTGGTTTTCTTTTTCGGTTTTTTTGTTTTTTGAATTTTGGAAAATTTAATTAAAACTGTGTGAATGACATAAAAAATTCAATCGTATAAATTTTTTTTTAAAATAAGATATATTTTAAGCATTATATAACTTATAGCATTGTGTATGATAATTTAGTAGCATAAAGAGAGGGATATTTGGAAAAATTAATAAATGGTGATGCCATAAAATTCATCTATTTTTGGCATTGTGAAGCATGAAAAAAATTGTTTTTTTAAACCCTTAAGAGAATACAACATTTAAGTCTCTCTCTCTCTCATTCTCTCAGTTACAAAATAGTAAAGGGGTAATTTTGGAGGAAAAAAAAATCAATATTGAAAAGTCTGAGTATGGTAACCATCGGGGTACAATGATTACGCAATCTCTTGAGGGATTGTCAAAGGGAAATGCCGAACCCTCTGTCTGTTTCGGTCATTTCAAATTTAACAAAGCGGTCACATGTCATTCCACTTGTCGTTACTGTAGATAAATATGGGACACTCATCACGGTAAGGATGGTAGAAATCGCAAAACGAGAATGGGTAGAGTCTGTGGGGTAAAGGCTCGGGTCCTACTGTATGTTCAATTAATTAGAGGTCCGGTTTTAATTATTTCCAAAACACTACGTTTTCGAAATAAATCACGAAAAGAAAGTTGTGGGGTTATCTTTGGACCTAAGATATTTTTAAATGAGAAAAAGGAATGAGGCTTTTAAACCTTCAAATCTATTAAAATGGTGGGAGTTCACACCTAGTTGAAAAATGAGCTAATACAGGTTGGTACCATTAGTAATTGTTTTGTGGAAGGTTCCAGTGACCTGCCCCCTCATCTAGTAGGTAGTAAAAGTTGTCGCGGAGGAGCGGATCAAGATCATAGGCCTATTGTCCTTTGGACTGGTATGAAGTGAATAAAACCAACGTTGTTCAACAGATAAATCTGAACCCTTGTTATTTGCAGCGATTGTTGCAATACAAACGAGATATCAAAGGTTCCACACGGGATTAATTTGAATGGGCGGCATTACAGTGAGAGCTATGTGATTTCTTTATTCGTAACAATTGATTACAAATGCAGGACCTCTATTAAAATATAAGTATTCAAAACGATTCATTTAAATGCCTAAGCATTAATGCACGCGCAAACACCGAATCAAAGCAAGGTCTACGAATCAATAATTGTCCGTAACATGCTTTGAAGCGCCCCTAGTTAGTAAATGGGTCGGCCATAAAAAGTTTCGGGTCAAAATTCAATATTCATTGGCGGAACCCAGGTGGCTGTCGTTGTCAATAAACATCAGTTAAATTGAATACCCCATTACAAATCCAAGAAGACAATATTTTTCAAGTTGGAACCCCATGATCTTGTTGGGTCCAATGATGTCTAACAACTTTTCTTCGTGATTTTTTTCCAAACCGTTATTTTTGGAAATAATTAAAAAAACGGGACATCTAAAGTTAATGAACAGAAAGAGGCGATATTATTATAGGCCACAGGTGAAAAAAAACCACCTTACATATGATACTTAGCGGCTCGGTTCAAGTCCTAGCTAGAATGTTACATAATCATTGCACCTCAAAGCACAAAAAAACCACTATACTCAATAAGCCTACAACAAAAACACACCCACAAGTTACACACACAATGCACAATTTGTAATGGTAAAATGCGCACAAAAAGCAACATGTCAGCGCTCTACATGGTACACTGCACGTGAAAGGTCTGCTTATCCAGTTTATATAACTTTCTTTGAAGGTAAACAAATTTGGTGAAAATAGGTATGGTCTCAGAGCCATAATTGTGGGATTAATTCAAGGCTTTTGGCCGACAGTAGAGAGAGCTCGGGAGTTATCAAACCATCTTTTCTTCCAGTGCTACATTCCAGGATGCTGAAGTCAAACGTTCAGTGATCCAAATGATCCACAGCCTTCTTCGCTTTGAGAATCCCCGTTGGTACACGTCGACACACCACTGGCGTGGAACGCAGCGGTTTGCCCCGAACTGTCTCATTCTCTCATGGGCATCAAGTCCGCCTTGGAGAGGATCGCCGAATCAAAATGTCTTTTGTGTTTAAAATGCCCAGTAATGCGATATCTATCTATCTAGCGAGCTATACAGACATTTATCAGCGCTCTACAAAGAACACCGCGCCTTACATAGAACATATATAAATAAAGGCATCAAGCATCAAAACAACAAACTCACATGGGGATACAATGTTTTCAAAATGCGCTTGACACAGACTCGGCTTCATGAATCCCTTACATTAGCCCTGAGCTAGCAACACTTTGTACCATCTCAAAGTAGCAAAAGCTTGAGGGTTAATATGTATACAGCCTGACCGACCCCTGAAACGCGTTTCTTAAGTGCCGCAGGTGGTGCCTTAAGGAGAGGCGGGGCCAAAACAAAGTTTGTACAGGGGTCAAATTTTTAAATTGAATCAATCATGTTGAAAAGTATACCATCTTGGGGCCATGCTACCCGGCAGAGCAGATCCAGATCGGATCAGTTTCTCCGAGATCCAGATCACGGGATACCGTTATAGAACTCTACACGTCGCAGTGAGTGCGAAAGTACGGCGACCTTTCGAAAAGCGTAAAAGTTGACTTTACGCGTAACCTTGGTGATGGAGGAAGGAATACTTTAAGCGTAACCTAAAAGTACGGCTTAAAAGTGCAGCGACAATAACCAAGCGGTACACACCGTGTACGCGTTGCAGATCTGGATCAAGTTGGGCCGTTGCCCGTGTAGACGGCCAAAAAAACGCTGATACGAATCTGGATCCGATTGGATCTGCGCGCCGTGAGATGCCCCATTATGTGTCAAACCATAAAAAAAAGGATTCAGAAAAGGTATAGTTTTTGTAATATGTACAGGCTAAAGTTTAGAGTTAGAGGCTAAAAACAGCAAAAATCAATAAAAAGGGTCAACTTTAATTGTACAGGGTAAATTTTAAAATTGCTCCGATTGATAAAAATGGTGCAAATATTGTGGAGCTCATAGGATTAAAATAAGGAATAGTTTGCGTGTCTCAATGCTTGCTTAAGAAAGTAGGGGGGTAACAAGATAAAGCCCCCCATTGGAAATGCAATGGACGTTGACCTCTGTGCCCCCTAATCGGAAAAACTAAGCATTTAAGACAGTTTAAAACGATTGTTATTTAACCCTATACTTCCACAAATAATTTGCACCATTTTTTACCAAATCGGCGCCACTTTACAATTTGACCATGTCTGTAAACTGAAATTGACCCTTATTATTGATTTTGCTGTTTTAGCTATAAACTCTGAACATTTAGGCTGTACATATTACAAACTATACCTTTTCTGAATCCTTATGGTTAAGACACATAACATGGTGTGCTTCTTTCAAATGTGGGATCAATTACAAAAATTTGACCCTTGTACAAACTTGGTTTTGGCCCCCTCTCTTAAGCACCACTTGCGGCACTTAAGAATCACTTTCGGGGGTCCTGTCAGTCTGTCAAAAAAATTGAATCACTCCCACTTTTGTATGAGTGTGTTACAAATGTGTGCTAGCTCCGGGTTACATGTTATTCCATATGCGAGGAGCAGCGACCGCAAAGGAGGGGAATCACCCGCCTTTTTATAAGTCTCAGCATGGAAAGGAGGAGTAGAATCGGGTGAGTCTGCATCCCGGTCAAGAGGATCATTTCTCTGTAACAGACAAATAAGAACCACCCAAGTATGAGGAGCTGTGGTCATTGAGACATTTAGTAAACAAATAACATAATCTTATACTGAATGCGTTCTTTAACCATGGCTGGTCTGTCTACAACTAAAAATTCGGCGCGCAGCTTTGTTTTCGAGGCGCTTTGTTTTGGATATCATTTGGAGGCGCTTTGTTTTTGTTTATCACTATAGACCTGTAACCTAGAAGTACAAAGTAATCAATAAACTCCCACACCAGCCTCACAAGGAATTCCTTGTATTTGTCGACTTATATGACCAGTATTTTGTGGTATCCTTTTAAGAGATTTGTTTTGTTCTACACCACGCGCTGCTTCACGGCGCGATTTAGACTGCGTCTTAGCGTGTATAAGCCGTTTTGTAGTAAAGGCGCGATAATCGCTTTGCATGCATCGATTAATTTACTCTTGTACTTTGAAGTTATTAAGTATAGTTCGGCTGAGACTCATGTGGTTCCGTTCGCGAAGCATCGTACCCGACTGACGTATCCCTACTTGTCGACTTAAGTTATACGCTAGATTTTTATTTTCGATTTCGTGAAACTACTTCGACTAAGGCTGCGTGTGCCCTAGAGTAAGCCAGATTTAATTTACGATTAAAACTACGTGTGGTCATATACACGTAGCACACTGGTACTACCATGTTGCACTTCCCACACGTAACCATTGTGCTACTTGTGGTCATGAGCACACGCGCACACTGGCTACCCATGCATCCTTCCCACACATACCAGTGTGCTAACGTGGTGTCATGAGTACACGTAGCACCCTCGTAGAGTGTGGGAAGTGGACGGATCGGTCCGCTGTTCCCATTCCGTCCATCTTGTTAGCATCTATTCAGCCGGAACATCATCTTTTTTCCAGAAAATGAAGGAAGAGCAGTTCTTTTTCTTCCCAGTCTTTGAGCCCCGCGCCTTCCGTTCGCGGGCTGTTATACGCACTAGTTCTCCTCTTGCGCCCTTGACGCCGACTCATTCCGCCCCGCATCGGTCTGCGTCGTTTCGCTCTCGCCCACGTCGTAGCTGGCTTCTTTGTAGGTTATACTCAGCAAAAAAAGAAAGTAGTCCCCGTCTGATACTTTTTGATGTAACTCAACCGTATTTATATTTATTATTCAAAAACTGATGGAATGCGCAAATTTCTTACCACAAATGAGGATTTACTTTTGCCCGATAACATCGTTTTTTACCATGAAATCGTCCATTTTATGAATTTCGTCAAGGGAAAAAGTTGCACTATTTTTTCCTGACGTTGAAGTTTGATTCCAAGTTTTGTCGTTAACCCTCGTTCTTACCAGCCTTTTTTTGTAACACGGTTTACCAGGGGTTGGTTACGCAACCCCCCCCCCTCCTCGAGAATTTTCATTTTTTTCAACACTTGGAAGTATTATTTGCTTTATATAAAGGGGTGGTTGGTCTTGCCGCTCGTACTTGGAGAGTTCTGTGCTATTTTGGTGCTTCGCCCTTCCTGAAGAGTACCTTGTGGTTGTTGAACCTAGTCTTCACACAGTGTTTGACCCCATGTGCAAATTGTCTCTTATTTTTAGAGCACTTTTAAGCTGGAAGTGGCGACACAAGTTGACAACTGATATATAGGGGACATCCAGAGCTTATATCTCTGCGATTTTAAAAATCCATTGCGGAATCTTGCCATATAGGCTGCAAAGGTCATGATTGTTTTTATAAAAGCGCCCTCTAGATGCTTATTCTCCCGAGAAGAACGTGTTTTAAACTAGAATTTTTAATTTACCAAAAATCACATTTGCCCGCAATGAAATTGCATGAAATTTACACAGGATGTAATCAGCGTAAAAATCATCCAAATTAGAGCCGTCAGAAGTTGTGCGCCGTTGTTTTCATTTGCGTAACCCAGTGGGGGGGGGGGGAGGGGGCAAGCTATCCCCCCCCCCCCCCACCCGACCCAAAACTTGGGATGGGGAGCCAAAACATGGGAAGGAAAATACTGAGAAGGAAGCTAAATAAGGGAAAAAAGAGAGAGAGAGAGAAGGAGGGGCCAAAAAATAGGGAAATGTGGGAGGGAGGAGAAAAAGTAATGAGGAAGAGAAGAGAAATTGCTGGGAGACAGTTGCCCCGCGGCTCCCCCAGCCCCCCAGCCCGTTCTCAGAATTTTGAACCGACTGAAAACACAATATGGGTCTACACGTCGACGCAGCGAGCCTGAAAAATAGGTGGGGGCATATGTCCTTGGGGGGGTTGGCTGGTAGTTGTATCCAAAGAGGTTCTATATAGTAAGAGGCAAAACGTACGTAATCTTAGAATTCACCGTCTCGCAATGTTTTGCCGACCACAAAGAAAACCTAGAATACCAAAATGAAAGCAATGGCTGCCTCAGCTTCTTCAACATACTGTTGGTGCCCGCTTTGCATAGACACATATCGGTAGTGATACAATTAATGTATGTGGTTAGAGGTGGCCAGGTGTAATATAGTGTACCTGGATCATTTCGTGGGGTTCATACTCTTTTTCCTCATAATTCAATGCGTTAGGTGAAAAGAATGTATTCATTGAGGCGGTTTATTTAAATCAGACGACTGATGTGTCATTTCATTCGTTTTGTGGCCATTCGTAGGACAAAATTAACCACCCAAGTAGCACCCACATCCAACAACTGATATTTTGGCGGATTGTTTGTAGGAATTGACATGTATACAACACCCAACTGATAATTATTTCCGTGCAATCTTCAAAATGTCCAGCGCCCAGCACGGACGACTGGTTGAATTCGTTTCACCCCTTTGTTGTATCCCTGTTGTGTAGGTTGAGACCCTTTGGCGAACTTCTTGTTGTGGGTTTGATGCTCCTGGCGACGTTTGGGCATGCAGCTGTAGGCTGTCCTTGACGGTGTGACGGTGTTCCGGTTGAATTTCTTGTTGAGTTTTGGATCCAGCTGGGAAATGTTTATGTTGAATATCTTGTTGAGTTTGAAGTTGGATTCCACTGGGACATGTTTATTCGCTGAGTCTTGGGAATTATTCGTTCGAATGTTAGTGGAAGTCGTTCTTGCTGAAAGGCGGGTTGAAACCAAGCGATGTCGCGTTTACGTTTTGCGGTCGTCCTGCTGCTCTGCTCGGTTCCGTGTAATGCGAGTTCCTCGTTGTATCCCCTGGCGCTTCAGAGCATCGTGTAGAATGCTGAGACTTTGTCAAATGTATCTTTGTCGTATGAAATATCTGGAATTCGTCTGCTTACGCCACTTGGTAGGTCCTTAATGATTTCGGCGGTGTGGTTGAGCGTGTGGATGTAGACCGGTCGGTCGTTGGGCTTGTGGTATGGATATTATGTTGCCGTTGTCCAAGTTGAGGGTGATTTTCAAGGAAGTAGGTGACCTTCAGGTTGGCAGTCGATGGCGATGTTGAGGCCAAGATCTTTGAATGTCTTGATAGCCTAAATCTTTCCTGGTTCTGTCGGATGTGGTGCCAGATGTAACACTGCTAAGCTGTCGTCTCTGTATAGTCCTATTTTCACCTGTCGAACTTCTGGATAGGGAATGGTGAGGATGTACAATTCCGATGAGATCCAAACTTCAAGCGGCCGTCGTAGCTGGCCACATGGCGACGTCAAACAGGTCGTGACACAATCCATTATTTTTCTCTTGTTTTCGACACAATTCATTGTTTTCTCTTTTGGTGACAACCAGTCATTCTCTTTTTTCTTCCAAGGGTTGTCCTCCGTCAAATAGAAGCGACTTTCTGCATGCAATGGAGGATGGTGTCGATATCCTGTAATATGTGTGCATATTTCTTGCGAACGCCAGTGCTTTCTGAGTAGGTCTTCCTGTGATTGGATGGGTAAGTCGAAATGTCTGAGGTCAAGTTGAGCCACTGGTTGACTGAAGTTGCGGATCAGATGCTCGTGCTGATTCTGTCGATAATGGATATTACTGATAAGTCCTGATTCACTTTTGGCGCGGGTTTATGCGTCTGCATGGGTAGCGCTTGTTGGCAAGTAAATCTGACTCCGCATCCAGCGAAGAATAGGTGATTACTGCTACGGTAAGTTCAAGGTACCAAATGGTATACACATTCTCTTTTTCTCATGGCCTTTATCTAAAGAGGCCGGGCTTCCACACGCTTTCCACGCTAATGGCAGTGATGTTCATTCACTACTAACACAAATTTTGCCATCCTCTTCGAGAAGATTTAATAGTCTAATCTCCGTCCTGGACCTGGCAACCACTTTATGAATCTACTATAATACACTTTGGTACTCAAGAGTCCCGTGAAAATCGGCTAGCTTAGTCGGAGAGCGGTGGTCCAAGTTATGGCATGACGTAAAGTTGAGTATATACACCATCTTTTGATGACGTGATAGATACAGGCGTGTGTGAATAAGAATCTGCCGGGTGCCACCTTGCACCCTTGGACGTTTTGAGAATCCAAGATGGCGTTGTCATAGATTATAATTATCTATTCGACCCTATATTATAAGTATGGGATTAATAAATCCTATAGGACCCAATGAACAAGTGCATGACAGTTGAAACATTGAGTCATACTTCAAATTCAAATGGAAGCCAAATCTAATAATTTTAAAAATATGGCCCTATAACAGCAATACCTGCGATAAAAAATAAACATTAGTATTATGTTGTTAGACCAATGTATTTCTCATTTTTGTATCTGGCAGACATGACCACTCAGGGGGGGGGGGGGGGGGGGGGGGGGGAAAAATTGTTCTTGGGTAGTGGAAGAATTTGTAACAGTCTTTATTACATACTGATTCAAATTTTGTACTGCCTGTATCTGTTTGTAGTTGTCAACTGGTCATATTATTTGTAATAAGCCCCCTGTTTCTTTGTAATTGTAATGTGCCTAGATTTTGTACGACGATCTTCGAGTGTCCAATTCAAGCTTTTAACCAGGACAGATGCACTGGTTCTCTATTGTAATCATGGTCACAAACTCGTGCATCTCTCGTTTGTATTCAGAGGCTTCGATGGTATAAACTTGTGGTTCCCATGATGGTCCCATACATTTTACAATACTCAAGTCTGTACGTACCGTGCTTTGTGAATCATTCATACACTCTGTGTATTTACGCATATACAGCTGCAAATCAGTGAAGCCGTTAACAAAATACTCGAATGTACGCGAGTGATTGAAAAGTCTCCTTGCATTCCGCGTACTGGCGTAATTTGCTTTCAAACGCGTACGCGTCGGGCAAGACTGATTATTTTCTCTCATGGGTACTTTGTGCTTTTAAATCTCTATGATAAATTATAGTTTTTAAATTACTGTTTATTCCTAATTAAGGTAAAATTATTTTGTTTTCTCCTCGTGTATGAATTAGGTCACGGTTACTAACTGCGCATTTACTTTGCTCGAAAAATGGGACCAATCAATGCACATTGCACTGAATTGTGATGCTTGTCCAATGCACTCGCCTCCGCGGATCTCGTGCATTAGACGCAGCAAAATTCAGTGCCGTGCCATTGATATAGGTTAATAATGGGCATTTACTTCTTGCGAGAGAATGGGACAAATCAATGCACGTGCGCTTAAATTTTGCTCGCGCTTTTGGACAAGCAGAGTCAAAATACACGCAAGTGCATTGATTTGTCCCATTTTTTTTGAGCAAAAGTAAATGCGCAGTTATTAACCTAGTTCATACACGACAGAAACAAAACAACAAAGAATTTGCGGATCTAGTGATAAAAAAGTAGTTTAAAAATACAATTTATCATTGAAATTAAGACCTTACCCCACTGGGAAAATAAATCATTTCCTGCGCGACGCACACGCGTTCGAAACACCTTAACGCAGTACGCGGAGTGCAACTGGACATTTTCAATCCACGTCGCGCTACATTCGCGGTATTTTGTTACAGCTCACTGATTTGCCGCTGTATATGCGTAAATACGAAGAGTGTATGATTTGTCCCATTGTTCTGGTTCTCGCAAGAATTAAATGCGGGCAGTTATTAACCTATAATTGATTTGACCTCGGAGGAGCAACCCTTGATATTACGACGTATAGACCACCAGTCTACGCCAGCATTTTTAGTAGTCGGCCCTGGAGCTAGCCCACATTGTAACCCATCTCAAGTACAAAAGGTTTGAGTGGTTAAATATGTATACAGCCTTACAGAACCCCTGAACCGGCGATTCTACGTGCCGCAATTTGTGCCTTAAGGAGGCCAGGGGGCCAACAAAGTTTTGTACCGGGGTCAAATTTTTAAATTGATCCAATCCATGTTGAAAAGTATACCATATTATGTGTCAACCATAAGGATTTGATTCCGAAAAGGGTTATAGTTTGTATATGTACGCCGTAAAGTTTCAGAGTTAGAGCCTAAAACAGCAAAAAAATCATAAAAAGGGTCATTTTCACAATTGTCAGGGTCCAAATTTTAAATTGGCTCCGATTTGGATAAAAAATGGTGCACATTAATGGTGGAGCTCATCATAGGATTAAAATCCGGAATATTTTTGAGTGTCTCAATGCTTGCTTAAGAAAGTATGGGGGTCAACAGATCAAAGGGCCCCGATCTTGAATGCAATGGACGTTGACCTTCTGTGACCCCACACTCGTAACTAGCATTAAGACATTTCAAACCTATTCCTTATTTTAACCCTATGAACTCCACCAATAATTGCACATTTTTATCCAAATCGGAGCCACTTAAAATTGTGTGGACCCCTGTACACTTAAAAAAAATTTGACCCTTATTATTGATTTTGCTGGTTTTTTCATCTTATACTCTGAAACTTAGGCTGTACATATTACAAACTATACCTTTTCTGAATCCTTATGTGTTAGACACATAACATGGTGGGTGGCTTTTCCAAATATTCTGTCACTTTAAAATTTACCCCTGTACAAACTTTGTTTTGGCCCCCTCTCCTTAGGCACCACTTGCGGCACTTAAGAATTCACGTTTCAGGGGTCCTGTCAGTCTGTCCACATATTTAATCACTCACCCTTTTGTAATTGAGATGTGTTTACAATGTGTGCTAGCTCCCGGGTTATTTGTATTGAGGTCAATCTGTTTAATATAAGAGTCCCGAGTTAATATCCCTCCCTGGAAATGTACACACAGGTATGGATAACTACACTGTTGCTCATAAAGTTGTGTAGCGTGACGCTCCGATATGGGATGGTCTCTGCGCGAGTGCGTTGCCAGAGCCAGAATCGGGCGGCCACTGCCCCTTAAACTGCTGGTGGTATTCCGAAGACTAGTGAGTCACCAAATTATCGTGGGATGAGGCGTATTACATTTCTTTCTCATTTTATTACTATTATTGTACTCTACAACCATGCATCAGCCAGCGTCCAAAGACAACTAATTTCAACCACTAATATATTATAATAATAACTATATCATTAACCTCTAATATCCATTAAACTCTAATATTATTAAACAAGGCAATTACCTTCAGAGTCCAAAATATTATCTTAATTACAATTTGTGCACAAGGTTAGAAATAACATATTTAAATTCAGTGAAACAAAATCCTAAACGAAACCCTATTACTGCCCGTTAATTAATTCAATTTTAGTTAACAGATATCTTTAGTCAATCAATTAAAATAACTAAACTTTAGTTATGTCAAACAAAACTTAAAATAATAATCGTAATTTATTTGAATAAGATTTAACTTATCACAATATTCCAAACATCTATACCCTTGAACATCATCCAGATTTATCCTCAAATCTACTGAGTTATTTAACAATGATAATAAATATAAAACTTAATCTTCCTTTCTGTACTGAAAATCTTATATATACATATGTCTAAATAAAAAAAAATATACATACTAGGTGGTCCCCGGGTTTCGCGATCACCTGGGTTTCGCGATCACCCAGCTTGAATGACCCTTGAATTTCGCAGTTCCTTTGACCTTGAATGACCCCTGATGGCCTTGTCGTGACCTTTAAAATTTTCGGCATCAACAATTGACCCAACCCTCCAAGTTTCATGTCCATACACCAACGTTTACCCCATTTGACCTCCTTTGACCTTGAATGACCCCTGATGACATAGAGCTGGAATAATAAACCAAGAGGGGAATCGCATGTATTGTGGAATAGCCCAAGCCCGTAACCGATTTCTCTCACACACAGCGCGCCGTGGTTGTTGCTGCGTAAGCACGCGCGTGTCGTCACTGTTGAGGCGCAAGCACACGCATATAATAATATGTGCGTCACGCGTTATGTTATCAGTGTTGCATTTCCCCAGTGTTCCATTGTCTGATCGGCCGATTCTTCTGCAATAATTATGCGAAACCCAATCGATGAAAGAAACCATGCATCTAAAAAGATTTCTGCATTCCCAATGCACAAAAAGTCTCCCGATGACCCCTGTTAATTTTGCTTAGGAAAAGAGATATTTGAGTCCGAGTGATAGCATGTGTCATCAGTTGTTATTGTTGTTTTCACTCGCTGAGTGTGACGAACGTAAAATACCGCTTGTCTCATAAATATGCATTAAGGATTTTCCAAATACGACGATACGTAAACCAAATATGGTGGTGCCCAAAACTATGATAATGAAGTGCGTATGCTCATTATAATACTTTTGGGCACCTCGATTTTGGTTACGCCATTTCGGGAGAATCTTCGGGTCTGGGTAATATTTACGTCGTTGCCTTGTCATGACCTTTAACATTTCGGCATCAACAATCAACCCCGCCCACCAAGTTTTGTGTGGATATACCAAAGTTTACCCCATTTGACCTCCTTTGACCTTGAATGACCTTGTCCTGCCCTTTAAAATTTTCAGCATCAACAATCGACCCTATACCCACCAAGTTTCATGTCCATACACAAATGTTTTCCCCATTTGACCTCTATTGACCTTGAATGACCCCTGATGACCTTTGATTCACTAACCAATACAAACTCGGTCTTCGGAAGGTCAAGGGCTACCCACCCACCAAGTTTCAGGAACATGCAAACCTCGGTCTCCGAGAAAATAAGACTTTGACCTCATTTGACATTGAATGCCCTCTAATGACCTTGTTGTGACCTTAACATTTTTTTTCATCAACAATCGACCATACTCTCCAAGTTTAATGTCCATACACCAACGTTTACCCCATTTGACCTCTTGACCTTGAATGACCCCGATGACCTTTGATCCACTAACCAATACAAACTCTGTCTTCGTTCGGTCAAGGGGCACCCACCCACCAAGTTTCAGGAACATGCGACCCTCGGTCTCCGAGCAAATACACGTGGTCCATTTGACCTCTTTTGACCTCGAATGACCTCGAATGACCTCCGATGACCTTTGATCCACTAACCAATACAAACTCGGTCTTCGTTCGGTCAAGGGGCACCCACCCACCAAGTTTCAGGACCGTGCGACCCTCGGTCTCCGAGAAAATAGACGCGGTCAGACACACAGACAGATAGACAGACAGATAGACAGACCACCGGTATTAATACATAGATGTAAAGCTATCTGAACTATGAGAATAAATACACAATTTTATTTACATGAAACCAACCTTAACTGAACTGTGATATGTCTTCCCCTCACTAAATAATATCTAATAAATCCAAAGTAAACATAAAATATATACAAACATGAACAAAACCTAATCCCCTTCACAATTAACAATAAATCACAATGCCTTACCCGCGCTCGAATTCACCATGTTTAGCATAATTATCACAATTCTAGCTGGCCCAGATGGTAGACGAGTCGACACGCATGTGCATTCAGAGTCTCTCTCACTGATCACAATTTTATGAAATTACATGGAAAATTCAATGAAATAGACAGGCATCACAATTCCGTACTGACTATCAAAGATAACTGATAATGCAAATGACATGGAATAATAATTACCAGGGCCCTTAATAATTCATTCAGAAAAAGAAATAAAATACAAAATACACCAATTTGATTCCTAATTGCTGCCCCGGTACGGTGCGCCTAATTGCAACATAGCAGTATACCACTGTCACTATAGACCAGTTAACAGCAATGTTTGTAAACATGTTAGGGCCTGGCATCTTGAAATAGGTCGGCCTAACTGTTACACACTGGGCAATTGTATCTGTTAGAGTTTTAATACTTTGGGCCATAACGATTCGCAGGAATTGATTCGCAGGCAACAAAGGAAGTGACGTAGGGTGTTAACTGGTCTATACTAGACAACGACATGACCACACTGATACGCGGCGAGTAGTGATACGTTCAAAAACAACAACTTAACATGGAGGTCATGATTTCCCGATGACTTTTTGCAACGAAAAATCAGGCGGAGATTGCCACACCCTATCTACCTGATCTGGACGGCCTCTACAGTTGGCAGATAGATTTTATAAATCACAAAATATCACTAGAGCCGATTCAGATACTTGGTTTTGTGAAACAATGTCAAAAAGAGTGAATTTTAAGTGCTTTTGGGCATGAATCTTGGAAGTGAGTGATTGACACGCAACACTTCATGCATTGACCTGATTTAATGCACGAATCTCGAAAAATAACAACACACAGATTTAATCGCTGACATAGCATCATTTTATCCACAAATATAAAATATATCATGCATAATTTGATGTGGATGAATGTATGACTACACCAAAGTGTGAAATTTCAGGCTAAAAATATCGAAAGGAAGCCTGGACGGCATGCGTGTCATCTGACACGCAATCAGAAACAACACAATTTTCCTGTACATGAATCAATCCTTACGGCAAAATTTCGATCAATTTTGGCCATGAAACATATCTCAAATGGTTCCGCCAGCACTCTTCATGAAATATTAAAAGATCATTCTACTTGCCAACTGCTAATATGGCTGTCCAACGCTGGAATTCTTCTCAAACTTGACAAATTTCTTCTCAGGTCTTGATAATTGCTGCCGTACCTGTCGGCCATGGATGGAATAATGACAGTCACATGCCTGGCCCGGGAGCGCGCTCGCCCAGAGGGTACCGATCATTGCTCAATTCCGTGAGCCCCTACGTCACATTCCATCCATCACCCACTCATGAATATTCATAAACTGAATGTTAGAGTACAACCAGGCTGTTTCTTTATAATGCATTCTTGGATTGCTTTAATTATTAATTATTATTTTTTGAGAAACTCTGAATGGCAATTTTCCAATTCCGCTTCAGTTGGAATAAAATATTTTTTACCGCTTTTTTATGGAATGACTCTTAGTGTGCGTTATTTATTATATATAGGGTGTAAATCGCCACACTACTTGATTGGTCAGTCTCTTCCGAACATATCACCATGAACTTTGTCTTCCATCTTGATAGTCAAGGATGTAGCAGCTCTCGCCAATAAACACAACATTTCGCCATCGTCTGAGCTGTAATTTTATGTGCTCCCTAGCCCGGCGAAGTCGATCAACTCTGTGGTGAACGGTTGAGCGTGGATATTTGGTCATTCGTCTTGCTCGGTAACCATGTTGAATCAATCTCCGATCTACAGTTTGGAGGGAAACGTTGATTCCATAGTGTCTTCTCCACAAACGACGAAGACGGCTCGTTGGCATTTTCCGGGCTCTACGGCATAGATTAAGCAGCAGTGGGCGATCATCTCGTCTGGTAGTCAATCGTGGTCGTCCTGAATAGTTTCGTGGTCTCATCCCCTCCAACATGCCGTGCTGGGGCCCATGTGGGTTTTGTGTGGGTAAGCTGGGCTATAATGGGCATGGGTTTTATGTGGGCTATTCCTAATGGGGCCCATGTGGGTTGTAAATGGGTAACCCATGATGGGTTTATGCCTCATGGGGCCCATGTGGGTTTTGTATGGGGAATGGTGGACATGGGTATCATGTGGGCTATTCCTGATGGGCCCCATGTAGGCAACCCATTATGGGTGTTTATTGGGCTTACTTGTGTTGGTCCCATGTGGGATTAATCTGGGCGGCAAATAGCAACATTTCCCGGGAATGACATTCCCAAATTACCCACTTTTTCCAGGCATGGCTACCCATCATTGGTTTTACCCAAGTTAATGGTCAGTGGGGCCCACTTGGGTTTTCACATGGGTTACATGGGCTTACGTGGGCATGGGAATTACATGGGCTTTCTAAATGGGGCCAGTGTAGTTGTTCAATGGGTAACTGATAGGCTTCTTTACTTGGGCTTTAAGTGGGTTTCCCAAATGGGGCCATTGTAGGTTTGCAATGGGTCAATGATGAGTTTCTTTAATTGGGCTTTAAGTGGGTTTCCCAAATGGGGCCATTGTAGGTTTTCAATTGGCCGGCTGAGTAAAATGTTTTATTTTCCATTCTTTTGTATCAAATAATTATCTAACTTTATTTAATACATGTAGGTCAACTAAACTCATCCCTGTCGATATGAAGGCCATAACGTACAAGTTTAATCATTTTAACTTCAACAATCCTTTAAATACTCTAATTTGATGCCAATTTGTCAGTAAGTACAAGTGGTCGACTGGATAGAGCATTAGACTTAAGATCATGAGGTCCCCGGTTCGAATCCAACCAAGGTAAGTAATACATATTTGTAACCATGTTAGTAATAATAATAATATTTATTTGAATTACTTGCAAAATACATAAACAGAAAATAAATATAGTACATTCAAAAATTGACAATGCAAAAGCAAGTAATTCTGGATAAGAGAATGGGTTGCAAAAACCCGATCACAAAAGTGCTCTCATATCCAAAGAGAAAAACAAAACAAATGTACATGCACAGAGAACAAGATCAAAATTGTTTTAGGAAACCAAAAGAATAGGCAAGGCAAATGTATGTACAGTGAAAAAGTTAATCATGATAAACTGAGAAACAACAATTACCCTGTCTATATCAAAATGGTTTCCAAAATGAACAATGTTACAAAAAAACACCCATTATTACAATCAACATTCATTTATCAAACTTAAAAAGTGTGATTTACAGCCTGCTTTAAAATTATAAAGATTATTGACAACACGCAAATCAGATGGGATTTCATTCCAGAGACGTGGAAGTGAAATAAACATAGAATTGAAGAAAGAAGAAGTCCTTGCAGATTGGTGCAAAAGCCTAGTATTCTGCAATTTGCTATGTTGAATCAAAGAATCAAAAGAAGCAGGGGTCAAATCATGTAAAATCTTAAAACCCAGAACAAGCCTTTGAATTTTGAAAGCATCTTCAAGCCTGACTAGATTCAAATCAAGAGGTCTGCTCAAGTAAGGTGGGCGAGCGTCCGCCTTTGGTGATTGCTTAAAAAATAAAGTATGTGTGATTTTCCGTTGCGCTTCTCTAATCTATCCAAATGATACCTTTGATGAGGTGCCCCAACACATGCACAGTAAATAATTGTGCAAGATGAGAGCTTTGCAGAGGTTAATCAATGCATTAGAAGACATATTTCTTGTGCATACTGATGATAGCCAACACGCGTTTTGAAACCTATACTTGAAATTCTAGCAATATGAGAGTCAAAGGAAAGATCCCTACTGAAAGTGGACACCAGTAATTTGAAATTGTTAACTCCAGTAAGTCACTCTCGCCCATTGTGTATTTTTCACAATAATCTGGAGACTTAGATCTAGTCATATGCATAACAGCATTTAGAAAGATTGAGAGGCACTTATTAAGAATAGTCCAATTAAATATGTTGTAATATCATTCTGAGAAACATCATTCTCACTTTCAGCGCCTAAAAATAGGACGAAGTATCGTGTGATCATCTGCCAACTGAAAGAGAGGAGAAAAACAACATCATTTAAATCATTGACAAACAAGTAGAAAGAAAATAGGACAGAAACAGAGCCCTGGGGAACACCTGAAGGTTTCCAGACACACTGTGAAACTGCAACCCTTGAACACAAACCCTCTGCTTTCGGCGAAGAGAAAGTTTTGGAATCCACTGAAAAAAAACCTCGGATACCCAATGACTGGAGTTTTGATAAGTAAATGTTGGTGGTCTACTTTAACAAAATGCAGAGCTGAAATCCAAGAAAATACCATCTACACGATTACATTTACGATCATCAGTGATTTGCTAATGAGATGAAACGAGTTTAACCACATTTGCTCGCAAATTTTCCCCACTACGTAAAACCATACTGGTTATGATGAAATATGAGTTTATCCACATAATTCATAATACGAACAGAATTAACTTTCTCCATTACCTTGCACAAAATTCTAGTCAGTGAACAGGACGGTAACTACCTCATCATCCTCGGCTTATCACCACCTTTATAAACAGAACAAACATAGCTTTCTTTCCAAGCCTTTGGAACTTCACCTTTTCTTAATAATGAATAAACAAATCACACAATACAGGAGGCCAGCTTATCATTACAACATGATTTCATTCAAGAAAATTGGTAAGATTTTCATCATGTCCATGAGATTTAGAAGCACAAGATTTGTCAAGTTTCTAAAACTTCATCAACTGTAAAAAGGTTAAAGTAACTTAAAATCCAGAGGAGGTCACCATGGAGTAGCTGCTGTGTCAAGTAAGAGGTTAAGATCAAGAGGATGTACATACTCATCCATTTACTAACTTGAAAAATGTTTGTTAAACGCAGCAGCAATGTCAGCAAGATTACTAAGAACTGTGTCATTAATGGTAAACGAAGTGTTATCAGAGCATTTCCTTTTAGATGTGACATAAGACCAAAACTTCTTAGGATTACACTTGGCATTTGCAGAAATATCATGAGTATAGTCCCTGTGACTCTTCCTAATTAAAGCCTTAACCTTATTACTACAGTCTTTAGAAGCGGCTAGGGGCCGACCAGGTAACCTCGTCACTCAAGAAGATTATGGTATGTGTGCGCTTTATTCCGTTAATGTATTTATTTAAGTATTACAAAAACCGATCATCTGCCAGCTCGAGTTTCGTGGCGTGCATCTATATGCGCTCGTATTGTAATCAAGAGGTCCTGGGTTCGATTCCTACTTCTGATGCAAAATTTTCATCTATTATTTTGGGACTTAGAGATTGCAATGAAAACTTCAAAGTTGGCTGAACTGCGATTTACACGGTAAGTATAGGGTTACCTGGTCGGCCCCTAGCCGCTTGTCAGTCTTTAAAATGTCGCCATGCAACATCAGAATTACTTTTCTTAGCTCTCTTATAAAGTAACTTCTTTTTAGTACACAGTTTTCTGATATCCTTATTTATCCATGGCAAGGACTTGAACTTGGAAACATTTTTCCTAGGTACAGAGTGATCAATACTGTCCTTAATAACATGCTTAACATTATCCCAAACAGAATCAACATCATTATCAAAACATAGCTGCCCAAAACCATTCACAAGAGATTGCTTCATTTTATCAAAATCTGCCCTATTCAGACAGTACACAGACTTAGTGATGGGCTTACACTTAATATGACTTGTATTCAAAAGGAGTGAAACAGCTGAATGATCACAACCATGCAGATTATAAGTTGAATTACAAGAAGTGACAAAAGAAGGATCAGAAACAAATACCAAATCAAGGAAGTGGTCAATACCATAAGTAGGCTCTTTTAAAACCTGAGTGAAGCCATTTGAATACATGG
This sequence comes from Ophioderma brevispina, assembly GCA_023653785.1. Classification (NCBI taxonomy): domain Eukaryota; kingdom Metazoa; phylum Echinodermata; class Ophiuroidea; order Amphilepidida; family Ophiodermatidae; genus Ophioderma; species Ophioderma brevispina. The sequence goes on from JAMKCH010071941.1 coordinate 123,156, forward strand.
TATCCAGAAGAACCTTTGGAAGAGCACCTTTTGTTACTTGCATCTCACTAACCCAATCAATGTGGATGTTAAAATCACCAACAAGTGAACAAAGATTATAAGATTTATTATAGTCTGATTTTTTATTCCTGTCAGTAGACGCATATTGTCGATGGTACGAATTCATCTGGAGGGGGATGTGTTGAGATGAAAAACTAAAAAGCCGTATTAAAAGCTGAAATGCTCAACTTTGTTCACCAGAATAAAATGCTTGAACCATGGCTTCAACTCATTTTACATGAACTTTGTTGTATCGAATATGTTAAAGCTTCATAAAAGATTCAATTGAATAGATTGTCGTAAAGTCTGAGAAAAGCTATATCGATTCCTTTTTTTAGTCAATCAAAGAGGGGATAAAGTGTCATGAACACCGAGGCTGGGTGAAGAGGAGGATTAGGCCACGTAAATATTGTAGTTTGTTATGAGTGACCAAAACTCTCAAGTACCTAATGATTGGACCAAATAATTATTTCTGAAACAAGACGAATAAATGTAACTATCAGATTTTCTAATATTCCTTAATGACGTAAAAGAACTTAGGTGAGTAATATGTACTTATTCGTATAATTTTCTTATGTTGAATTCTTCAGGGTTTGTTCAAGTCTGGTGTTTGGAATTTATTCAATGCCGTTGCCTTGTAATATTTTCTTCGTGAGAAAAGGGACTTTTTTTTAATTATAGCCTTATATCTGATCCGGTATCGTGACATCGAATTTCTATTGTATTGATTGGGCAAAGCATACAACCTCTCAGAACGAATGGAATCATCGACACGCCCCAAAAACTTTTAATGAACTGACAGGAATAAAAAATCATACTATAGATGCTTGTATTTTGCTAAGATTTCCATCCAAAATATCCAAACTGTTTTTGTTCTGCGAAGGTGGCCTATAATAAATTCCAAACAAGCATTTACCCCGAGTTGTATTAAACTCAGCCCATACAATTTCAAGATCGTTAGATAAAAACTCAGACCGCAAAACAGGATTAAGATTACACTAATACCCAAGCACCCCACCACTGTGTAATTTCCTATCATTGCGTAAACACTGGTAGTCCATGGCAAAACTCACCAGCATTTGAAAAGAATCATCAAGCCAAGATTCAGTTATGGCAATAAATATCTGGATTTTCTAATACTCCAACACCTATTTTTAATGCTAACGAGAATTGAAGTATAAAAAAGACACAGGTTTACCATTGCCATAATTGGTGTCTTTGGCTTGAGTATCACAAGAAAAATAGATTCAGTCCTATTGCATGAGATATCCCTAGAGTCATAGACACATGATAAAATATCACCATGGACCATCCTGCCATTAAGACTGGAAAACTGAATTCTTGGAAGAAAGATTATGATTATGAGCATCATACATACTCAGTACAATGGTAACCATTAAACTTATAATCAATAAAACTAGTCAGCAAATGGCACATCCTGGAAACATAATTTAAAGAAGCTAAATTACAACCACAAATATTGTGGAATATTCAAACACATCACATGAAATCCAGAGAACAGTTATTGCAAGAAATAGAAGACGGTGATTTATCTTCCTTTTACAAACACGCATTACTACAATTTATACTAACCAGAACATTTTGTAATATTATTTACAGAACTATTTTTAATATGCCCCTGTTTGTGCGCTCGGGTGCGCTGACTAGCCGTGCCTGTCCTCTTCCACTGCGTGCGCTGCCTTCCCTGCCTGGTCAGCAGCCTCCCTGGTCAGGGCTGTTCAAGTGCCAGTTAACGTTAACCGCTGTCCGGTGCGGATTTCCAGGAAAAATCCACAGATCACAGAAGGAGCATAAAATACAACTGGAGTCAATAGTGAAGAGCTGTGCAAATCACATAAAATGTGCACGTTCTTTGGTGCCCATGAGTTTTGTGCGAATCTAATAGGCAAACCAAGGCAGGGGAGTTGGTCCTTGATGCTTTTGAGATGTGCGTAGGAGTTGAATGTGTGTTCCTTCCTGCGCCTGCGAAACAGGCTGGATGAAGCATCGCGTAAAAGTTTTGGAAATTACTGGCCAAAACGCTCATTCCACGTGAATTAGGGTGAAGTCCATCTCTGTGAAAAGCAATGGATATTTGTCATTATCAACTGTAGCCCAGTGTGTTGCGTGAAACACATATCTGCATTTTACAGTGTCGCTGTGACAAGCTTGTCAGAAAGATGGGGGCTTGTCGTATCTTTCTGTTAGGAAGATATCGCTCGGCTACCTGACCTGAATTTGGGATGCGTGTGATTTGATGGTACTCTCCAATTCATTAATTCCACTTTAAGATTTTTGTCTAATGGATTGCAATAGGTAGAAATATTGTAACCACAAGTGAATTATCATAGAGTTTTGCCTGATGCACAATATCAGTAGAACTAACAATATCGCAATCAAACCTCCTAAATTTTCCTACCACTCACAGCTTTGTTTGTAACAGTCGCTTTTCTCGAAAACGAGAACCATCAATCGCTGGCGATAGAATCGCAAACTAACCACATTTGGCGAAGTAGAATTGCGAATTAACATTCTTTGGGGGTCCCACAGGCTTAGCCCACTGAGAGCAGTTGTAACTGGAGAGACTAGTCGGCTCAGTCCTCAGTGGCAGAGAACCGATTTGAAACTGGGATTCTATATGATTGAGTTGACCTGGCAGAGGTAGTACATTGATAATCTTCACATAGCTTTTGGAGTGGTATGACTGTACTTGCATGAGATTGGGTGAAGATGTATATTTTGCAGACATTGGACTGGCCTCAACTTCATCAATGAAGGGTTGCAATAATCAGAGCAGCATAGGAGCTTGATGTAGTGGAGGACAAGCTGGTGTGCTGACAGTGCATCTCCGGGTAAGCATGCAGTCTGGGTACCTGCATCAGCAAAAGTTGACTAGATATCAGATCATGCCAGTCTGATGGTGATGCGCAAGGTCTTGAATTTGGGAGTAACAGATGTTTTTTCTCTCTTCTGCAACTTTGCTTCATTTGTCTCAACAAGCTTCCTGTTACAATCAGCTTCAAATTCAAGTATGTCCACTTCATGCAGGCGAGAGCTCACAAATTGGATTTTCACCTCCTTGTCAACAAGTTTATCCGAAAGTTCTGAGTTATCAGATCTAAGCTGTGCTACCTGTTCTTTCAGCAAATTATTTTCTGCTTCATATTTGGCCTTTTGCTCCACACAAGTAATTAGATTTTGTATGAGAGCAGCTTGAAGAGAAGTGTAGGGGCAAATTCACTTGGTCGATGACGACAAGTGCCATGGGTGGACAGTTCCCTACGTATCAAAGGACTAGACCGGGGTCAGTGATGTTTTACGCACTTTAACACTCCTTGTAATTGATATTACCACTTAACACTTATTTATATAGTAAACAAGGTTCTCTTCTTTAAAGACACTATCAGTGATTTGCTAAATCAGAAAATCGAAAAAATCATCAAAAATCAGATTTTAGCATGTTTTTTTTTTTTTTTTTTTTTTGCAGTCTGGTGGTGATGCGAAAGGTCTTGAATTTGAAGTAACAGATGTTTTCTCTCTTCTGCAAACTTTGCTTCATTTGCCTCAACAAGCTTCCTGTTACAATCAGCTTCAAATTCAAGTATGTCCACTTCATGCAGGCGAGAGCTCACAAATTGGATTTTCACCTCCTTGTCAACAAGTTTATCCGAAAGTTCTGAGTTATCAGATCTAAGCTGTGCTACCTGTTCTTTCAGCAAATTATTTTCTGCTTCATATTTGGCCTTTTGCTCCACACAAGTAATTAGATTTTGTATGAGAGCAGCTTGAAGAGAAGTGTAGGGGCAAATTCACTTGGTCGATGACGACAAGTGCCATGGGTGGACAGTTCCCTACGTATCAAAGGACTAGACCGGGGTCAGTGATGTTTTACGCACTTTAACACTCCTTGTAATTGATATTACCACTTAACACTTATTTATATAGTAAACAAGGTTCTCTTCTTTAATCGTAGTAAACTTATATCTTCATACGATGTCAGATGGCAATATGAGTGAACTTTTAATGTGGTCAAACAATTGTGTACAACCACCGATCCAATCCGCCATGTTAGATTAATTGGCTCCAACATT
>JAMKCH010071942.1:0-11585 GCA_023653785.1 Ophioderma brevispina
CTAGGGACCCCATTTTTTTTGTTTTTCACCGGCGATTTTTAATAACGCTGGCATATATTGGGTTTATAATTTTGTAGTTGTCTAACTTGTAGGTTGCTCTTGCATTGGTGCAAAAAAAAATCAAATCATCCGCGTCGTTTTGCGTTATTAGCATGGTCCCCTAGAGCCCCCCCCCCCCTTATTCACTACCGGAAGTATCCACGACAAAAATAAAAAATCTTATTAGAGTTACTACTGTGATTCTGATTTTCACTAATATGCTACACAGTGACATAAACAAGTAAATAAATATTAAAAAAAATCTTGGGAGTATAGTAGGCCAATGGAGCATACTATTTTATATACATCATGTAGCGGTGTACTGTAGGAACCTATTGTAAATTATACAAGTAACTAAAAAATATAAAATGGCATGAACATTATGTTGGTGCTTATATGGTAATATAGGTCATTCTCACAATTAAAGCAATCAGCCTAAGCTAGTTGAACAATGCCGTAAGAACTGCAGAAACAATTAGTGTCTTTTTTCGCACATTTTTGACGCAACAATTAATCATGTTTTGCCCTAATGTTCTTACTGAATCAACTTTCTCTTTCTTCCGTTTTTATTTCTTATTGTTGATGTCTTTGAAGCCTTCTAACATGTGGTGGATTTCATCAAAAAATCCTTTAGAAAGTGGTTTTATTAGGTGGGTCGCTAAGGAACCCCCCTTTATGCACTACGAAGTTCAAAACCCCTTATGCAGTAAGTGTTAACTCCAAATTTGGGAATGGAAATCTTTATGTGTATATTTCAAACAGGGGAGAAACTTCCGTCATATGAAAAATCAGACCATGATCATGCCACCCTCCTGTAAATCATTTTTGTTACCAATTAGGCGCTTTTCATAGTAATTTATCTAATCTTCATATTGCATTACTTACAATTGTAATCTTCCCACTTTTGTAATGTACATGTAACTTACATTATTATGTGCAGCCCCTTCAATTAACTTTTTTTTAACATTGTGTAACATTGTGACTTGAATAACTTGCACCACTTTTGTAACTTTTCAACTTTGTGAATTTTTATGACTTTGCATAACTTGTGAACTTGTCACAACTTGTGTAACTTGAAATGTAGCTTTTCACAACATTGCACAACTTTGTAACTTTCTGTCTGCCACTTTGTCGGAACGTTTGGTAACTTTGGCAACATTGTATAACTACTTTCGCAACTTTGTGAACTTTAGGTAAACTTTTCACAACATTGCATAACATGTGCACTTTTTGTAACTTTCCAGAACGTTTCACAACGTTGCGTAACTTTCACACTTTTCGTACTTTGCATAACTTTTCACAACTTTTCGTAACTTTTCGTAAAACTTTTTCACAACTTTTCATACTTTGCGCACTTGCATAACTGTTTGCAACTTTGCATAACTTTTGACAACTTTGGCACTTTCCTGTAACTTCCCGCACCTTTGTGGCATACTTTGCACAGTTTGTGCAACATAGTGCATACTTTGTGCACTTTGTGCAACTTTGGGCAATTTTAATAAACAAGCTTACCAATTTTGTGTACTTTGCAATCTTCCAAGTGGACATGGGGGGCCTTTTTAATATGATTTATTAAACAAAACAATGACTCATTTCGTAAATCGTACCATAAAACTCTAAACGCCTTCTGGTGGGCAGATTCAGAATATAATAATCAAACCCACTCGTGTGACTAAAACACAAATAGCATGCTACACCATATGCTATTTAACACATTATATGGGTCTCCTAATATGATGTGATCCCCTATAACATCGGCGATCACATCGGTAATACCCATAATTCTGTCAAATTAAGATCCACTGAGAAACTATGACAAAGTCACATTTGCTTCCCACCTTGGCGAGTGGTCACCCTGTCCTACTTCATTACTGCGTTAACGCAGCTTGGCTGAATTTTACATCCATTCTAGCTAATGTGATAGACAAGGTTGCGAATCAAGAATGTTCGTATTAACAACGTACGCAGCCTTGGATGACGTCCGAAATATGAAACGAGCAGGCATCAACGATGCATGTAACCTCGCTACAATTTATAGAACAGGGGTGGCGGCAGCTTAGGAGGGGAAAAAATGTCATGTAAACTCATGTAGGTAAAAAAAATTAATGGCAATGTATTCTTTAAAAACGGTTCAAAATTCTGAATTTTGATATTCTTGGTGCCATCCCCGAAAGCCAACCCCTGATGTAGCACCCATACACGTTCTAGGGTAGGTCAAATCATCTTGTATCTACATCAGAAAGCAAAAAATATGGAAACCCACCTTCCCCTCTACCAGCATACCAAGTACCCCTTCCCCAACATACTATGTACCCCCACCAACATTCCCATTTAATCTTACCTAATATCTCCCTCTCACTCCCCAATATCTACCTCAGCAATAGCTCCCCTTCTTAAACTTCCTAACTCCCATTCCCAACACCATCATTCCTAACACACTACTTGTTTCTCACAGGGTCAACACCCTCATCGTTCCCCCACTCTTGCGCAACCACCCTATCGAACCCATTCCGACCCCTTCCTACTATTCCAACACCCTTCTTCATTACCGATTCCCAACTCCCCTTAATGTATTTCATGTATATGACAAATGGACTAGTACAGACATGTTCATGATTGATTTGGAAAGAATTTGTGATGCGGTTGGGAAAACCTCCACATGTGCAAAATTATATTTTTGAGTTGATTATCATTGTAAAGTTCGAAATATAAAGTTTCCAAAACTTTTACTTCTTTCTTCTATGATTACACATATCAAAAAGTTATGCCTTATTCAATCTGACAAAAATAAATTACACCATAACAGATTTTAAGGTATTTTCTGTATTTTTCAAAAATGCCTGTGCGACATGCGAGGTTTTCCCAGTTCACATCACATTTATTATTGTGCTACCCTATGAATTTGGCCAAGCCGTCAAAGGAATAAACTGCATAATGGATATGGTGGCCGCAGAAATAATGAATTCATCCCGATCATTTGATTTTTTGACACAAAGTAAAAAAAGCCTAATCCTTACATTTTTGTTACTGTTGATTTAATACGAAAAAACTGGGGTTCGGCCACCAAACTTGTGTGTAATCATATATGAGCATATGTCATACATAAAACCTTTTAAGGCCAGTTACAGCTTTGGGACAAGTAATTCCACTCAGCAAGATGATTACCAACTTGGAATGTCGGGGAACGGGACCCTACACAGTGAAAACTGGTAGTGCCTGTGAAATCGCTTCTAGCAATGGAGCAAACAATGTTATAAAAACGTCTCTGAACATTATGTGAAACAAGACCAAGAAATAAACCAATACGTAAAAGATATGAGTTGGGGGTTCAAAATTGGTGTGAGCATGAAGAAAAAAGCAATTTAAGTACCTCCTACCACACCGTAAATATCCTAATAATCTGTTTCAGTACTAATAAACTGATTTGAGTAGTATGCAGTGATTTCTGTGTCATGTACAAAAACATACAATAATGGTTGTGGACCATTGGTGTTGTCTTTCTGCTGTCACGGTTTGTGGATGGGGTCGAAGGTGACAGAGGTCACCAAGGTCACATGAGGTCACAAGGTGACATGAGGTCACCAAGGTCAATGAGGTCACCAAGTAACATGAGGTCACCAAGGTCAAATGAGGAAACCAAAGGTAACATGGACACCAAGGTAAAACCAAGGTCACATGAGGTTCATGTGGGTTCACAAGGCACATAGCCACAAGGTCAAATGGGGTCACCAAGGTCACCCACCGATGCACCCTACCGTGACCCTCCCCGACACACCCCACCCCCTCGTCGACGAAGCCCCACCCCACTCCCGATACACGGACTTGTAAAATGGGACCAACAGCGTGACAGGTTCGCCAAGGTCCATGAGGTCACAGGGTTCATGAGGTCACCAAGGTACCATGAGTCACCAGGTCACATGAGGTCACCAGGGTACATGAGGTGCACCATGGTCACATGAGGTCACCATGAGGTCACCATGGTCAGTGAGGTCACATGGGGTTACAAGGTCACACGGGAATCATGAAGGTCACATGGGGTTTGAAGGTAACAGGGTCACCCACCCACCTGGTGTACCCCAACACCGCCCCCTCCCTGGGTGCACCCACCCCGCCCCCCACCTGGCCCCCTAAACCAAAACTCAATCTTCACCCTATCCAAAAACCCACCCTCCCCTTCCAACAAAACTACCATTCCCCGATCCAACCAAACCAACCCTTACCCTCCATATGATTCACACACAAGATGTAAGGTATAGTAGGTTTTCACCCAGAAAAGGCTGTGACTCGGAATCCTTGGTAGTACCCGCCCGCGAGGTCCGAAACCAATAGGGCAATCGATTCACGTTGGACTTCTCTTAAGCAACATTAGTTCGCTTATTCCCGTATCGTCTATGGAGGCCCGGGAATATGGCTTCCCAACGGAATATATAGTGGAGGGGCCTATGGTTTCCAGAGAGTTGATTTTATGAAGGTTCATGTTATTGTTGGCAACTATTATACAATGTATTTCTACTGAGTCAGGACTATCAGAAAACGATGTGACCATTTTTTTTTTCCTTTTTTTTTCCCCCTTTTTTTTTTTTTTAATTTCCCCCTTTTTCTTTTTTTTTCTTTTTCCCCAGTTTGACTTTCGTGACCCTAACACGAGGTCAAAGGTCCAAATGGTCATACAGCGTCCAAAGTATATCGACCTTGGTATCAAAATATGGCAAAATTTCACAAGAATATTGTATATATATTTATTTTGTTATACTTGAGCTTCTTTTTTCTTGTTATTTGCAATAAGCTAATTAGAGACACAATATGCATACATTTGCCTTATTCAGACCCCATTCGGGTGATTCCTGTCCAAAGCAAGAGTTTAGGCCTCATGTTTTTGCACATGTATAGTGAACCCTACACAACCCACATTGTACCTTGCTATTATGCCCATGGCTTAAGGAAACCAAGTTGTTTTCAATGAAATGTACAAGCGACAATGGTTGATGTAGTCTATTCCTCGTCTTACCAAGCATTTTTTTCGTAACGCGGTTACCCAAGTGTGGGTGAGGGTGGTTACATACCACCACCTCAAGAATTTGTTCTAAAGCACCCGATGCTTAATGATATTGAACTACCAGTGGATAGTTATGGGTCCTTCTCTTTCCATTGACCAAAATAAGTACCAACATACCTAGATGGCGTCATATGACGGCATACAGTTCATTGTTGTTGCCGACAAAATTGGCATTTTCTTCCATAGAAAATGGGCGAAATTCCAATTTTGCGCTAAATCGTAGGAAAAAATATCTGATTTTCATGCGGTTTTCAGCTCTAAATGATGGCAAGTGACTAGTTTTTTACATAAACAGAGTTTTAGAGCCATACTTTGCTTAATATTTTCAAAATTGTACCCATAAATATCTGTAAGTGCACTACCCTTCGACTTTGAAGGCAGACCCGAACCCCGTGAAGGTGCTACCTTCACATTTTTTTTGTCCCCGCTAAAATGACCATAAAGGATGAGAGAACGATTACCCATAAGCTATTTACGAAAGCTTTTGAATTTTAGCGCACCGGGGTGAAGTTCACTAGGCGGGTACCACCCCCCCCCCCCGGTAAGACGCGGTTACCCAAAAGTTCTGGAATGATTGTTGGTATAACCGTAAAACAACACGGATCACACTACAGAGACAAAGTTAGTGTTTACAAGTTATTCTTCGTCTCGGCCACATGTGTGATTTTTAATTATTCTTTCCTTCCCAGGGCCCGGGGGGGGGGGGGGACGTGTCCCTGTTCATTGATAAGGGGGATATCATGTGTGACCAAAGAAACACGTAAAAAGGGGTATATTTTTCAAACAATTGTGTAAGTAAAAAGTTGCAAAAAACCACTGAAATCTTGAAAAAAAGGATGTACTTTTCACACTGAAAAACGGGACTTGAACTTTATGATCATCTCATCACTAAAAGTTGGCTTTTTGTCAAAACTTCTCTACACTTTGGGACCATTTTATGGACAAAACAACAAATAGGTGGACCTTTTGCCCCTTTGGGGAGCTTGGGTATGATTTGAATTAGGTTCTGTAACAATTAGATCATAACTTAGGAGCTATTGGCCCTGACTAATTGCACACACTTTATTTACACTAAGACAAGGGAAAATAATGATGAATGTTCAATGAAAACAGTTCATCAAAGAGAAAGAAGCTAAATTGAGATACCAGTGTTGTTTAGGAAACACTGATAACAGGTTGTTTAGAATACTTATAGGATTTGTGAACGTATTGGTTGAGCAAGGAAGATAACATCTTTCATCGATGGACTTAGTGACACAGGCCCGGGGACGCAGTAACAAGGTTCCATGTTATGGCACATTGTATGGAAAAAAATCGCAAATTTGTGTGGAACATTTTTACTAACTGTGTAAAACAATTAGTTACTTAACCATTGCATTAATAGCAAGCTAATGGGGGTGACTCTAACTTGATTTAAGAGGAACAGCCAATCATACAAATAAAGAGAATCGCAATTTTGTATTGCACTTTTTACAAACTGTGTAACATAATTTGGTTTACCACCAAATGGTCATTTATAGCAGCTGTGATGCATGGGGGTTGGGTATATTGCAGGGGGGAAGTCTCAACACAAATGACCACACGGGGATACGGGGACTTGCCACCCGACATCCGTCTCATTTTTAGCCGTCTGGTATATCACTGACCCCTTTTTTATGTCATTTTGGTATATCATTGATATGGGTCATTTTGCAATATTAAATTTGGCCCAACATTTGCATCTCTGGTAAAGCTATGGTCCCTTTTGGCCAAAAAATGGTATTGGCTATGGCGTACTATTTCCGGGGGCCGTCCCTCCCCAAAACAAACTGAGACCCTCCCACCGACCGGTATACACACTAAAAAAAGACCAAGTCAACTATGCCCACCGACTAAAAAATGGGTCAAAAGTATGACCACAAACAGGGTCATTTCCACACGTTTTGACCACAAAAATGGTCAACATGTTAACCCAAAGTTAACCTTTCAATTATTAAAAAAAAAACGGGGTCAAAAATGACCCCGTTCTTCTTCTTGAAATATTTTTAGGGTGTAGGTGACTAAACTTGATCCTGCTTCTAAGAAGAAGACTAATCTAGGGGGTCCTTGGATGGGATCGAATAATGAAAAACATTTCATACATTACGAGGGACTAAGCTAATAGTATACATACTTTTGTCTCTTAAGTGCGGATCGTGGTTATTAAGGTAATAACGATTAGTTCCATGATTTGGTATAGACACATGATATTTTCTCTTGCACATTTTACAAAACAACTTGCTTTACTTACTTACAAATCAAAATTTTTTTCCCCCCCCACACAATCAATCAATCAATCAATGAAATTCTATATAGCGCCAAAATCAACAAAATTGTTCAAGGCGCGAAAACACAAAACAGTATATGTACAATTGAAAAAAGTAACTATGATAAGCGATTCTGGAAGAGTGGATTTGAGAGTTTCTTGAATGAGGTTATGGATGCAAGCATTTTGGATGTCATCTGGAAGGAATTGTTCCACATACCCATGAGTCATTAGGGCTAATAGCAAGAAATAATGGGGCTTGTGTAGGGTTCATTCACATTTAAGTAGAGTGTTTACAGATGTGGGATGCATTGTGCAGAACCTTGAAGACTAACTCTTGCTTTGGACAGGACTGGGCCGGCATAAAGGCCAATGGTAGGTGTCGCTCCGTAGGGTATTTGCAGATTCATGAACACGACAGGTCACATAAGAAAACTTCAAGATGCCTTATACCAATATTCTGTGGAAAGTGGCCCCCCATTTTGTTACAAAGTTCCGAGAAAGCTTGGGACGAGGGAATGGACCATTTTGACCGGGACCTGGTGTCAAGGGCACTAAAGGTCCCCCGAAAAAATGGCCAAAGGCGAGGGGCGGAAAGATTAGTCAGAACCCCAGTTAGTATACGTTGCTTCGGGTTGCCAAACAATTAACATGAAACTTCACCAAATTTTAATAGGCCCCTCTACTGAATATCTGCTTTCACACAGGGCTTTAAAATCTCCACACGGGAACCCGTTGTGTGAAAACAAAAAATAATGACAGGTGGTATATTTTGATTACTATCTACTCCACAATGCTCTTCAGTCTCATTGATTTCACATCCATAAATTGACAGATTTTACAGAAATTATCATGATCACAAAATTGGCAATGCATTAGCATGTCACCTTCTGTCTTTGTTAAAGAACTCGGTTTAGGGGAGCACCGCAAGCGAGCGAAGGGAGCGGCACGAGCGCGTCAGCGCGAGAGAGGTTTCGCGCGCTAGCGGAAACCAACTCCATTCCCACACAGCATGTTAAAGTGGAGTAGGAAATCAGTTTCCCAGGCTGAGACACAGACTAAATCGTTGGCCTACAAATGCTTCGTAGATATTTATTGTACACATCATTCTATGGGCATAATTAATGCATGTCAATACGACGAACGCTGTGCCGTAAAACACAAACAAAAAATCGGAAGTTCAAGAAGTGAATATGATCTGTTTACACAGATAGCGACGTCAGCCGACGATGGCGGCCAAGCCTCAAGTAATAGACTACAGCACTATACGACCTTGTCCGTTATAGTAGATTTCAAATTACGTGAGACTCCATACATAATCCAAAGGGGGGGGAGGTGACGGCTTCAAATCCCCGGCCATGTGGAGACTAGGCCTTGTTGCCATCAAAACATATTGTGTCCATGGTACCAAAGTTACTGCACAGAATCGGCTTCCTTACTGGAAAACTGATGCATTCAGTTCTACAATGGTTGTTAATGATAGAAGGACATGCTAAATCCGCTTTGTGCTAATCTCTTATACAAGTTTGGCCCACTTTTTATGCCAAAAACAAAACCTTAGTTGTGTTACGTACGTGCATTGATATAAGAATGCATTCTTTCTCCGGTGACTGTGATAAAGAACATTTTGTAGTGTCAAAGGTAAGTTATGTTCAAATAACAAATGTATGTAATATTGCTGGTGTTCAGCGGCTACTCAAAATGAAAATCCAAGCTATCTTAGATGTGAAACGATGCATTTTTGTCAACTATTTTTTAATAGTACATTTACTTACATTATGAGTACCATAAATTTTCTACATGTGGCCATTAAAATATTTCCTCTTACCTCTACGTGAATGGACAGACCTATAAAACTTTAATGAAGGTATAATTATTTTGAAATCTACTATAGAATAAATCAGAAATAAACCTTACAGGTCGGTTGTTCTTCAGCAGTTTTGGAATAAGAAAATATTACTTCGAAACAACAAAAAAATTTAGGAATTTTTTGTACAATATTTTGTTTTTTTTTTAAAAAAAAACCAAATACGGGAAGACGTTTTGAAATTTCGGATTTTTGAATGCTACCGCTAAATGCCCGCAGTGTGGTTTGACCCCGGTAACTTGATCAAGATTAACATTTGTTAATAAATTCTGGGCTTTGTGTTTAGAAAGGGATACACCCACACAGTTAGGCCAAGTAAAAAATAAAAACATTGTTTTTAGTTTTTTTGATTTTTTAGAAAAAAAGGAGGAGGGCTTTTATTTTTCAAGATGACGCCCATTCAAGATTTTAGTCACACTCCGGTGTTAACCTATCCATGTGCGTCAAACTATACAGAGAATAAGGTTCACACAAGCACTGAACATATTTACAATGTTTTAAGTGTTAGCACCATGTTTTAGCAACATCTTAATGTTTTAGTTGTTTTAGAATACCTCCTAATAAAACTATCAAACTGAAGCACTATCTTCATTGGACAAGAGTTCGTATGCAAAATTCTCTAAAATTCATACTCGTCGTCAACCGAATAAACTGAACGAATGACTCAATCTCTTTTTTATAACCTCCCGCCAGTCGAATTTATTTAACATCGTCAACGTACATGTATCATGCATGGATGTGTGGCGCGATATCCAAGGTGCAAAAATAAGGACCGTGGGGGGGCCAAGCCCAGGGGGCAAGGCAAAGTTTTTAAAAGGGCCAATATAAAAAAGTGCCTGGCAAATTGCCTTAAGGGGCATGAGGAATTCAGCAATTTGTAAAAGGGCCATCAAGGGGCCAATTGTAAACCTGGGAACGGCATCAGGCATTTTTTTCAGTTTCTTGAAATGTCCATAAGCAGTCTGCGACTACATGGAAGGCACTTGAAGATAAGTGGAATGTTGGACAACACCTGAACAAAGCTCCATATCGGGAAGTTAGGTGGTCCACCTTAGAGGCAAGGATCTAGCTTATTAGCCTTCAGTATTTTACTTAAGAGGAGGGGAGACAAGAAATATATTGAGAGGTAAAATCTATTATGTTGGCATTTTCTTAAAGTTCATGATAGTGATGAGGCATTTGATGACATTAGGAGAGTATAATCCAACTTTTTCATTAACTAGTCATTACGCTTCAATGCAGTATGAGAAAACACGCAAATTTATGATGTAGTTAAACTTAAAATAGCTCAAATTTGAATTCAGAGAGAGTTAAAATATAAAAAGTGTTGAAATATATTTAAATAAAGACAACTGTTGATGATTACCTTCCCCCTGCTGGTTGAGGAATAATACTGCCCCGCGATTTGCATCACAAAAAACAGTCTCTTACACAATATTAAACTGGCACTTGATGACATACTTACATAGGGAATCAGTGGGGAAACAGCATAAAATCAAATGCTGTCAGTGAAAGTTGTAGGGAATAAAAGTCGGGTTTTAAATCACTTGATGATGATTCCGATTTGTGAAGTTTCTTGCCAATTGTAAGGGAAAAAAATATCATTTCAAAAGGTGGGGTATTATGCTATTAAAATTGCAGAAATTATTGGTCAAAGATCTAAGGACTTTCCTAGCGAATATTTTAATTCTATTTTCGGTTGTGTTTTTAAAAGTGGCTCGAGATATTCTGAACCGTAATCATCATGTTTTTTTCACTTATGTGGACTAAAAAAAAAGGGACCAAAATTACGGCGAAATCGTACTTAAATTGCCTGGTGCTGCGTGCTGCTGCGACAATAAAGAAAGAGAGATCTGCAAAAAAAAAAAACAAAAAACAAAAACATGCACCGCAAATGGCATGACTAGAGTGTATAGATTCCCAGGGCGTTTGGGCCATTGTTAATTGCTTAATCTGCATTAAAACATTGGGGATGTACATTTTGGAAGACGTACCTTTAGAATACCCCTACAACACAAGCGAACAGCGCGAAAGTTACACCTTTTTACAAACTAGGCAACGGCGACAGCGCGAGTGCGAATTAGTGCATGGCAACATGGCTGTTGAAAATAATTTGTTTATTGCGAGTTTGTTTCGACGATTGGCGGTTAAACCTCATTACATGCCGCAAACTCTACGGCTAACAGTTAGGCCGCCATCGAACATATTGCTCTAGATATGATTTTCTTTATATTGCACGTTTTAGCATGAAATGATATTTCTTTACAGGTATCGACCTTTGGTGAGTTCCATTGAAACACATTGAAAGATTTTCCCCATTGTGCTCGTGTCGAGTGTAT